>QUOG01000272.1:0-11571 GCA_010416905.1 Polistes dorsalis
TTTCTTTTCTTTAATTTTAGAAATGCATCAATTTCCAAATGGATCGTTCGATGCATTAGAAAATTTTAAATTCTCGTATCGTTAATTAATTGTGAAGTAAATGAAATGATTTATCGAATTAATTATTTAATTACGCGTTGCAATTGTTGTTTAAATGTTTTTAATTTAAATTCATTTTAGTTTTTTTGGTATTTAATTCGCATAAATAATTCAAGACACAGTCGATTCTATTTTATTGTTCAAATGATAATTTATATATAATATATTTTTTATTATTAACATAATAAATAAACAGAAGTACGCTACGACCTGCTTTAATTAAACTTTGATTTTCAGAGCTTTAGTTGCGATTGCGGGCAATGCAATCATAGAATCAGTGTTCGTTTTGAAAAATGTTGCATTTTTTGTATGCGATCGTATAGATTGCTTTAAAAGTAATTAAATCGTTATATTTAAAATCAATGCAAATAATCTTGTTGAGAAAACAATTTGCTCGGTACGTGATTAGAATCATTAACACACTTTCGGCCAATTCGGTAGAAGAGGATTTGCGTTTCGATTAAAATATTGTCATGGTCGAAAGTGTGAATTAAAATATCTTCGTTTCTTCTGGATCATCTGTATCAACGAATCTGGGGCTTCGTCTGAATAAATCAACGGTTAGTATTATTTTCTAATCTCAATTATTACTTCTCACATATTCATTTTTTAAATCGTGATTGTTTTTATTCATGTTTCTCATTCATGAAAAATCTTTTGAATGATATGAAACATAATTAATTTTATTTTTTATTTTTAAATATAGATTATAATCATCGATTCAACGATTCAACGACTAAACAATACATCGATTCAACAATTCATCGATTCAACAATTCAACAATTCATCCAATTTAAATCAACTTCACATCTTTATTTCTTCTGGAACATCTTTACCGATGCATCTGGCTTCGTCTAGATAAATCAACGGTTATTATTATTTTCTAATCTCAATTATTACTTCTCACATATTCATTTTTTAAATCGTGATCGTTTTTATACATGTTTTTTATTCATGAAAAATCTTTTGAATGATATGAAACATAATTAATTTTATTTTTTATTTTTAAATATAGATTATAATCATCGATTCAACGGTTTAACGATTAAACAATACATCGATTCTACAATACACCGATTCAACAATTCATCGATTCAACGATTCAACGATTCTACATTCAACACTCAACATTCAACGATTCAACATTCAACGATTCAACGATATATCGATTCTACAATACACCGATTCAACAATTCATCGATTCTACAATACATCGATTCAACAATTCATCGACTCAACAATTCAACAATTCATCGATTCAACAATTCATCGATTCAACAATTCAACAATTCATCGATTCAACAATTCAACAATTCAACAATTCATCCAATTTAAATCAACTTCACGACATCGTTCAACCAACAGCGAGGGGGACGAGTGTTTTTGAGCCATCGCAGAACTTCTACTGCCAATTGTTCAGTTTCATTTTTTATTTTATTTTTATGGTAACAATTGGTAACGAGTGAGTGAACAAATTTAAAGTTCCTCCAGTGACCCATCATGCCGAGGATGAAAGTTCCAATATCGGCACGGGTTCCTGGTTGTATTCGCAGATGTGTTTTGTCCGAAACGAGCATAAGCGACCGTGAGTAGAACCTTTGGTTTTGCTCACGAGTGATTCCCAATATATATATGTGATTTTTATATTTGTGATTTATTTAGATTAGGCTAGGGTCTTCTTGTTTCATCGGTTTCAATTCACTTAATTAACATTGCAATTAATTATTATACTTATCTTTTTCTCTTTACGTATTTAATCGTGTTAGTAATGGTGAAATCGAGCATTAATTTACTCGATTTCGTGCCAATAAAGCATGTAAAAATTGTTTTATATGCATTGCTTTGCCCTTAGTTTTTCAATCTTGATTAGTTTTTCAATTGTGATTAATATTTCAATCTTGATTAGTTTTTCAATCGTGATTAGTATTTCAATTATGATTAATATTTCAATCGTGATTTATTTCGATATATCGATACTTCGATATTGTTATCAATAAATGAGCAAGAAGACAAACAAAATTCGCGACCGGATAGATTCTGGCAATTAAGTGGTGGTTTAAAACCCAGTTCTTTAATTAGAACAGCCATTTAATAAAAGAGTCGTCCGAGGTTTGCAAGAAACATCCATCTTTTATCACCGTTAGAATCACTCTACACTGCACTACCTCGAAACAGTATTATATATTAATATAATATAAAACGTTTCTTATGGGGTATTTTTTTTTTTTTTCATTCACTTGCTTAAGTCATTATTCACCAAATGACTGGTAGAGTCCTTAATCCGTTTAGATGAATTTTTATAAAAATGTTTTTTCATATATATATGTATGTTAATTATGTTTTATTAGATCAGGATTTTCAGCCTAATATACTAATTCCCCTTTTCTCCCCCCTATGCTCTCTTCGTTCTCATCGATGCGTGTTGCCCAGGTGTTACACGTATGGGTGAGAAAAAGTTTGCATGGGTTTTAGTTTTTAAGTTTTCCTCCTTTGGCGGCTGTCATTGCGTTAGTGATTGCACGATGTACTTTACACCTGTATGTGCGTATTAGGTAGTGTGTACTGTACATCGTTTCGTGAAAGTTTTTAATTAAATGCATCAATTAATATACAGAATATGACTTGTACAGTCACCTATAATATGTATTTGTATTTTTCTAATTATATCAAATTTTTCTAATTTGTTCAATAAACCTTTTGCATAATAGAGATAGTATTCACTATTATTTGCAGAAATATGTAATATTATTCGTAGAATATTTTTCCGAATCGTTTTGAATAGTAGAGTTTTCATATTTATTTATGGAAATTTGACAATACTTGTATTATATTAGTATGCAGATATATACTAGTATGTACCAGTATTTTTGCATTAGTTATTATTGCAATAATCACTAGCCTTGGCAGACGATTACAGCATGGGGTACGTAACCTTTTAGAATATAAGTTTAGAAAACGTGGTTGAACTAGGGTGTCGGAGGTGCCCCGGGGCATGCTCTCTAGTTTAGGTTTTTTGCACCCTGGTGGTATGTGAATACAGATCCAGCGTGGAATGATTGTGTTGGTGTGTCTGTTTGCACTTTTAAATATAGGTGGAGGGATAGGCAGGTAGCATACTTTTCTGTGTGTATGTGAAAACATTAATTTTAAGTAGGTAAGAACCGGGTACGGCAATAGGTTTGCTTCTATTCGGACGCAACCCTGACGCAATCATGCCTCCGGGGTTTTTGGCTAAGTGTCAGCAAATTTTTACGCTTTCCATTATTCCTTGTGTCTCCATTTTTTTGCTGATACTATGCATTTTAAGTTAAGATAATTGTATCAAGCAGTTCAAAAATACTTTGCAACCAATGAGAACATTAGATAAATCACCCTCATATCTTTTGAACTTAGCAAAGGATTTTGAATTTGTTTCGATACTTAGCTTTTTAAGTATATTAACACTTGCACCTCGCGATCTTTAGTAATATAATTCTTAATGTAAGAAATAACATACACTTCTCTTATTCGAATAAAATGAGATTATTACAATTGTTGTAATTTTTTCTTTTTATCGAAACATTGTCACCTTTAATGTGCAACGTGTTAATCCTAGTTTGTAATAGGTTCATCATTCAGAAAAATATATCTGCTGGAGCATTCGATTAAATGTGCTTGTGTAGTTGCGTACGATCATTGAATTCTTTCGAGTCCATTGATCGTCCACAGGCTAGTATAATTACTTTACGGAATTAATTAAATATTTTTTCAATCTATTACACATTTCTTTTTTTTTTTATTTTATTTTACAAATAAGTAAGTAAGTAAAACTTGTGTTAGAAAAAATCGAGATGCACTCAGGTAGGAACGCAGTTGAGTTTGCGTGTTGGGATTCGTCAGTGGCGTTTGGGATGATGCATTCATGAACTTTGTCATATTTCAGTGGTTATATTATTTAGAATAAATCGATACTGTACGTTGCAAGCTCTTACCTCTCGTTAGATTAAGTAAGAATAAAAACAAAAATAAAAACAAACAAAAACAAACAAAAACAAAAAAAAATACCAGCGTAAAACCTGCGGAAATAACAATTACTAATAACTGTGTTGATTCCTTCCCAATTTTCTTTCAGCTTAGATCAAATGCATCTCGTATAATAAAATGCGTTTTATCAAACACGAGGGTTTGAGTCTTGTCGCATATGGTGAGAACAGGTCGGGATTAGGTCGGTTTAGCTCAGGGACGATTTCATTCTTTTGATATAATCCACTGAAATGTGCCAATTTTTGTGATGTATCGTTTCAAACGGTAGGGCGTTTTTTGATACGTAATCTTTTCTTGCGTCGCACGTAGGGAATGCTCCATTGCAGTGGTCAGGGCACGAAGCAAAGAAGAGGCAAAATGCCGAAGAGGCCCCCACAAATTTGTGGTATCAAGTGGGCAACTATTCGACTACGAGTTATTTATCAAAGGGTATCTTTGATAATTCTTTGATCAATGATTCGTGGTCATATCAAAATCCCTTTGTCTACCCCTTTATCACGTTGTCACTTATGCTCGTAGTAGTATTAGTTATAAGTTGTTCCTGAATGGAGATGATGGACCATTCCATCTCCCAACGATGTCCCACACTCGCGATCGTGAAAAATTAAAAGTCTTTTAAATACTAGAATCTAGATTTTGCTATTTTTATTTAATTAATAGAGTCATTGCATTTTTTTCTATTTAATTAAAAGTCGAGTCATTGCAGTTTTCTTGTTAGATGATATTAAAAGTCGAGTCATTGCAATTTTCTTATTAAATTAGATTAAAAGTCGAGTCATTGGAATTTTTTTATTACATTAGATTAAAACTAGAGTTTCATTGCATTTTTCTTATTAAAATAAATTAATAGTCGAGTCATTGCATTTTTTAAGTATATAAATTAGATTTTTGTCTTAGATATTTTTCATAAAATTAGAGTCACGTTCGTTTTAATTGTGTGGACGTTCATGGATTGCTGCAGCTTGCACAAATAGTGCATTTGGATACAACGATGGAAGAAGAGGACATTTCTGCATTCATGAATGCAGATAAGGACACAAAATTAAGGTTTCACCATTCAGAATGATTCAAATTGAATTAATAAACATATTAATCGAAGTATATAATAATTAAATATTTTAAATATTTTAATATTTCAATTCATTTCTCAATTCACTATATTTCAATTTCTTTCCAAGATGTAATAATTTTTTGAATATATATAATGTAATGTATTTTTTATTGCATCCCAATGGTTACCAGACTCTTATTTTCACTTTGCTTTACATAGTCTTTTATCCTATTTATACATTTCTTTTTTATTGAATATGTGATCATTGATTTTTTTTTTTAATAGTAACAAATTAATAAAAAGAAAATTTGAATCATTCTTATTGAATGCACTGAAGAGTGCATATGAAAATCGCAGTAAGTACATGCCTGCACTAAAAAGTGCATATGAAAATCGCAGTAAGTACATGCCTGCACTGAAAAGTGCATATGAAAATCGCAGTAAGTACAAACATACCTGCTTAATGCAGATGAATATACCTGCTAAATGCAGATGAACATACCTGCTAAATGCAGATGAACATACAGTAAGAATATACATTTCTCATTCAGAATGATAAAAAATAAACGAATAAATGCAGTGATAAAAGTACTTAATAAATAAATATTTTTAATATTTCAATCTTCATATTATTTTTTTTTAAACCAAAGAAATTTATCTAATAATAATTAGAAAATTTCATTTTATATATAATCTATATATAATAATTGATTTATATTTACATAGTGCAAATTAATGAGAAGGTATTTTGAATCATTCCGATTAGAAACGTATATGTCTTGCTAAATAAATGAAATAAAACAAATGGCAGTCAGCACTCATAAGTGGATATTAATATGTCCGGAATATACATTTTCATTCCAAAATTATTTATAAATAAATATCAAATGAAAGAGTTAATAAGTACATAAGAGAGAGTGGGAGAAAATATTTTTATTACACATAAATATTTGAAGAAAGATTTTACAAGAGATATATGGAGGAGAAATACACAATTTTAATATATTTTTTTATTTATTATATATAAAAGTAGAGTAATTATTTTTTTGGAATAAAAATGTATAGTTTTTGTACATAAATGAAACAATTTAAAAGGCTTGCCTGCACTTTAAAAGTGCATATGAAAATCGCAGTAAATACAAACACACCTGCTAAATGCAGATAAATATAATTGCTAAATGCAATCGAACATACCAAAAATCGCAGTAAGTACAAACACACCTGCTAAATGCAGATAAATATAATCGCTAAATGCAATCGAACATATCTGCTAAATGCAGATGAATATAATTATGCTGGCTGCCAGCACTCATAAGTGCATATTAATATGTCCAGAATATAGATTTTCATTCCAAAATTATTTATAAATAAATATCAAATGAAAGAGCTAATAAGTTCATAAGAGAGAGTGGGAGAAAGTATTTTTACTATACACAAATATTTAAAGAAAGATTTTACAAGAGATAAAAAGAGGAGAAGTAACGAGTAATATGAGATGATTTTTTTTAATACATTTTTTAATTTATTATACATAAAAGTAAAAAGATTATTTTTTTTGGAATAGAAATGTATAGTTTTGGTACATAAATGAAACAATTAAAAAGGCTTGCCAGCACTTGAAAGTGCATTTGAAAATCACAATAAGTACAAACATACCTGCTAAATGCAGATGAATATAACTGCTAAATGCAGTCGAACATAACTGCTAAATGCAGTCGAACATACCTGCTAAATGCAGATGAACATACAGTAAGAATATACTTTTCTCATTCAGAATGATCAAAAATGAAGGAATGAATGCACTAATAAAAGTATTAAATAAATGAATATTTAAAATATTTCAATCTTCGTAATTTTGTTTTTAACCACAGAAATTTATCTAATAATAATTAGAAAATTTCACTTTACATATAGTCTTTACACATGTATATATATATATATAATAATTAAATAGTCAAATTATGTAAGGAAAAGCTATTTTGAATCATTCAGATTAGAAACGTATAAGTCTTGCTAAAGCGAATGAGTATACACAAAAGTACAGCCAGCACATGCGAGTGCGTATAAATATGTCAAGGGTATGCATTTTGATTCTAAAATTATTAACAAATTAATATCAATTTCGCATAAGAAATATTGAAAGAAAGTATTTTTATTAAATATAAATATAAATATAAATAAATTAAATATTATAATTAAATATAAATAAAAGTTGAATAAGGGAAATGATATAAAAATCATTAAACTATTTGTACACATATTTATAATAGAAGGAATTATTTGATTGGAATAAAAATGCATAAGTCTTGATATATAAATAAATCTAATTAAAAGAGAGAGGGAAAGAGGCTGTCCCACGCTTTCGAGAGTGTAAATTGTATAAATAAGTTAAGAACAGGGACCCCAGGTTTGCATACGGGATTGTAAATGCACCTGGGGATTTTTAAATATTGTGAAATATTCACAATTAATTAAGTTTTTAATAATGCGTCTTGAATTATTTCCTATGCATATTGGTAATTGTATTAATCGATTAACAATTTTGTATAAAATTAAAACATTTTTCTATTCATGTATTTATATATTTAAAAAGCATGCATCAGAAACATGCATTTTTTCGTATTCACTGGTGTAAATATAGAAAGGCACATTTTCTAATGCATCGAGTATTCAGTATTTTGTAATGTCCACTTTTTGGTCATTTAAATTCTTTTTTTTTTTAAATAAGATTATTTATTAAATAATCCTTTCAAAAAGTTTTGATCGAGGATCGGACATTGAATTTTATTTTCCCACACATGCTTTTTTTAATTAGTTTTTTGTTTTAGAATGTACCGTTTTTTTTAAGCTGTAAGGTTTAATATTGAAAAATACCACTTTATCAAAAACGGATATCTACAACAATTTCAACGATAGTATCTCAAGGTCTGTAATGCCATCATTTACGATATGAAAATATAAATATAATAAAAATTATATATAAATTATATATGTCGTTATATATAAAATTAATTTTTGTTTTAGGGTCATCGATATCGCCAAGATTCTATTCAACTGTCTGCAGTTTGGGTTCTAATAGTTGTTAAAATGTATAAAAAAAATTAAACCTTAAAAGAGACCAAGTTTTGCGTAATCACAAATCTATTAGACATAACATTTTAGAGAATGCACTGCGGAACAGTGTACATCTTAGTAATTTATTTGAAATTCTTGCGTTAAGATTTCCTATACTTGAAGTAAAAAGATATACGTGACCTTTATATTAAATAAAATTAAACTCTTTTTCCTACATACACAATACTTTATCGAGTTATAAATCGATCGATTATAATCGATCGTAAAGATTCAGAAAATTTCAGAGAACAGTTAGGTCGTTTCTCGTTGAAATAACTTTTACCTCGTGTAGAATCAACAATAAATGTCGTTTCTTTGGATAGTTCGCATCAATACTTGTAATATTTAAAGCCAGGGGATGTAAGTGAATTTTATATTAAATAAAAGTTCACTCTTTTCTCTACGCATAGAATATTTTATCGACTTATAAATTTCGCTCGCAAAGTGCATATAACGTCTGAGAATTCAGTGCCGTATAGTTTACATCTTAGTCATTTCTATGAAAACATCACAATAAATACACCCTTATAGACCGCTGAAACAAAAACGTATCGAAAATATAGTCTCTTTGAAACGCATTGATTTTTCTTGCCAGAAACTTTAATTTCTTATAAAACTTGCTTTTTAGAAACATCAGCTTATAGACCGGTATCACTAAAATCATTTAGATTAATAAACTCATCGCTACGCATTCACTTTTCTCGTCATATAATTAATATTCAAAAAAACCTACAACACTAAAAGATTATTTAATAGACCGCTAGCGAAAAATAGAATTAGATTTGTACACTCTTTTCTATGCATACACATCTCTTTTTAGACTTATTATTTTAGACAACTATTGTTTTGCAGAAATATGAGGTTATAGACTGCTCGCACTGAAACCTTATGGATTTAAATGCACTTTGATGCACATTCATTTTTCTCGTATTATACTTGATTTTCAAAAAAACTTGCATCGCAGAAAGATTATCTAATAGACCGCCAACATAAAATACACTTAGATTTGTAAGCTCTTAGCAATGCATTCACCTTTCTTTTCAGAATCTTTTATTTTTACATTTCTTGCTTAGCAGAAACATAAGCTTATAGACTTCTGGCACTAAAATCTCTTAGATTTTTATGCACTTTGCTGCGCATACACTTTTCTGGTAATATACTTGATTTTCAAAGAAACATGCATTGCTGAAAGATGATCCAATAGACTGCTCGCATAAATTTTCTTGTAATACACTTTTTTAAAAAGAAACTTGCAACGTTAAAATATGATGTGATAGACCGATACCATAGGATACACTTAAATTTTTACATTTTTTTCTAGACATTCACTTTTCTTTTGAGACTCTTTTATTTTCACATATCTTTGCAGACGAAACATATTATTATATACTGAAAGTACATAAACATTCTAGATAACCTAATTTTATTCGTGTAACTTCGTCGCGTATATACACGTGGACCGAGCATTTTTCGGGAAACACGTGTGTTTTAGTTTATGCAAGGCGTTGCTAAGCAACGGTATACGTCATTGTAAGCTAGGGCCATCTAGAGGAAGTCTTCGAAAGAAACATAAACTGGGTGGGTAAAGAAAATATTACTTACCGACTGTAGATTTTGAGATGGTAACTTGCCGACCGCTAAGATTTGATGGTAACCTAGCGAGAAGGCTTGTCTACTGTCGGTAAGTCTAATGGTAGGTTAACACCAAAACTTTTCGGTCGGTAAGTTACCTACAAAATACCGAATGTCGGTAGGTCCAGATTGTTTATTACCATAGTATCTTTTTGTCGGTAATAGGATTCTACAAATAATTATAATAACAGCACACATATTGCATGTATCCTGAAAGTAAACTCCGAACTGCAAATAATTTATAGGAGCTTTTAACGAATTATTTCCTACTGTCGGTTTTTCTAAAAATAAGTTTCAAACAACTTTTTAAGGTCAGCAAGTTGCTATCAAAAGATCAAAAGTAAGCAAATTATTTTTTTATATGTTTTAAGCAGATTTTTTAGATCGGATAGTTTAAGAACATTTAAAGCATTTTGAGAGCTTTAATATAATTATTTTTAAACACTTTTAAGTTTGTTAGTTTTCGAGTTATTAAAGTTTTAGTGTACAGCTACTTTATTTTTTTTTAGACACCCTATGTATATAAAATTCTTAAGTTTTATATCCGACACCCTATATATTGTAAATATTTAGGTTCAGCATTAGGTTGTTTTCTATGCATTCACCCGTATCTTTTTAGACTCAATTACTTGGTCAACTATTGCTCTACAAAAACATAAACTAATAGACTGCTTGCACTGTAACCTTATAGATTTAAATAGTCTTGGATGCACATTCATATTTGTTGAAATATACTTGATTTTCAAAAAACTTGCATCACAAAAAGATGATCTAATAAACCAGTTGCATAAAATACACTGAAATTTGTACTTTTTTTTCTATGCATTCAACTCTCTTTTTAAACGCTTTATTAAAGACAACTACTGTTTTTCCGAAATATAAGGTTATAATGTAACAGAAGGAAGTAGGAACTATTAGAAAATAAGAATGGATAAAAAAATTCGTTGTTGATCGAGCACGTGTAACCTCCTTATTCATTTCTTTATTTACATTAACGGAAAAAGAAAGCCATTGTAACTATGGAAACAATAACGTTTCCATAGAAACGTTGATAACTGTGATAGAGTGCTAGCGCTAAAGTAGCTTGGCCCAAAAATCAGCGGTGAGGATGGAAGCGCCAGTCGTTGAATGGGAGAAGGTTGAAATCCGCTTATCGACAGCATGTCGCTACAATGGACTGCTATCATTAACATCTATTAGATTAAAATGCACTCTGATGCACAATATCTTATCTTTTAATATATCTGATTTTCTAAAAAAACTTGCATCGGAGGAAGATAATCTAATAGACCGCAAGCAGAAAATAGACTTAGATTTGTACATTCTTTTCTATGCATTCCCTTGCATCTTTTTAGACTCAATTATTTTGACAACTATTGCTCTGAAGAAACATAAACCTATAGACTACTTGCACTGTAACCTTATAGATATTAATGCACTTTGATGCACATTTATTTGTGTTGAAATATACATGATTTTTAAAAAAACATGCATCGCAAAAGATGATATAATAAACCGCTAGCATAGAATACACTGAGATTTGAACTTTTTTTTTGGTCATTTAACTCTTTTTTTAAACGCTTTAATTAAGACTACTATTGTTGGACAGAAATATAAGGTTATAGTGTAACAGAAGGAAGTAGGAACTTAA
>QUOG01000273.1:0-13274 GCA_010416905.1 Polistes dorsalis
TTTGTAGCTCTAGCGCCACCTGTTTTATTCCCTAACATATTTACGCGTTAAATTCAATATAGCTAAAACTACTGTCCTTACATCTTCCCCCCTCGAAAGAAAAAAAAAATTTTGGTACATAAAATTTTCTTTTTTTTTTTTTTTTTTTTTTTTCAGGTGCCAGCAGCACCTATTCCAATTGAATCATTAGGAATCGGAATAAGTTTAGAAATATGAAACAAGTTTAGTACTGTTCTTTTGTGTCCTACATCGATTTCGTATATTGATTTTGATATTTTGTTTAAAATCCTGTAAGGACCGATCCTCAATTAATCTAGTTTTTTTCCGATTTAGTCGATTACTATTTTCAACATATACTAAGTCTCCGATATTAAAATCGTAATCTTTTCTGTTTTTATCATATAATTTCTTGTTGTATTCATGATATTTAGTGCTATTTTTGAAGGCAATTGTTCTATCATTGTCTAGCCTATTATTATCCTTCTCTGTCTGTAACTCCTTTGGTAATGTTGAGGTGTCTTCCCCTCGTAATAAATATTTTGGACTAAATTCAGTGACTGTGTGTTCCGTTTCATTATATCTCCTTACGCAGTTATGTGCTACAGTAGTCCATGCACTCCTTTTTTTTTCATTCATTGCACATCTAATCTTATTTACTAAGGTTTTGTTTACTCTTTCGTTTAAACCATTGGAAAATGGAGCATTAACTGCTGTAAAAATCAACGTGATTTTTTGCCTTTCCAAGTAATTCTTGAATTCATTTGAGTTTATGCCCGGGTATTGGTCCGTCAAAATCATCTTTATATTGTCTTCTTTTAGCACGTTTTTCGTCAACTTAATAAAATCATTCGCGCTTTGTGTTTTTGATGTCAATATATAAGCAAATATTGTAAAGTGGTCTACTAGAAGATGTAAATATTTTTTTGTGGATCGTGAACCACCGAATCCCCCTATTGTGTCTATGGAAACTATTTCAAATGGTTCTTTTGCTTTACCAAGATTAGACATCAGTAAAATCTTATCTTGTCCCCTTGACTTGTTTTTTATACAGATTTCACAATTTTTGCATATTCGCTCTATATCTCTGAAATATTATTTGCTGTATAGTATGGAAATATCTTTCTTTGCATTTTTTTTATGCCGATGTGACAGAAATATTCGTGGGTGTTTTTTATAAATTTCTTGCCGAATTCTTCTGATAGTACGATTTTCTCTTTCTTTCTTACTTTTTTATAGTACAAATTCTCTTTTAACCGTAATTTATTTTTGTTCGTTTTTATATCATCATTTTTCTTTTGATCTTCATAAATATCTTCTATCTTTATTAAATTCACAATTTTTAATTGATCATCTTCGTCTTCCTGACACTCTAATACTGGGTTTCTGCTTAAGCAGTCTGCTTCTAAGTTATCTTTACCTGGGTGATATATTATTTCAAAATCATATTGTGATAAATAGTAGGTGAGATCGCCTAATTCTTCATCTGTTCTAGCTTTAATATTCATCTTTTCGAATGGTTTGTGATCTGAGAATACTTTAAAGTGTCTACCTATAAGCCAATGTTGCCAATATTTCGTTGATTCTTTTATTGCTAAGCATTCCAAGTAAATAGCTTTTTTTCTTTTTTGTGCTTCATTGAGTTTTTTTGAAAAATATGACACTGGTTTTTCCATTTTTTGATCATCGTTTAGTTGTGATTGTTTTAACACGGCTCCTATACCTTTTAAACTTGCATCCGTGTATATATGTATCGGTAGACCGGGATCGAAAATGGCTAATGTTGGTTGAGTGCAGAGGAAATCTTTCATATATTCAAAGGCTTCTTGGCATTCTTTTGACCAAATGAATTTTTGTCCCTTTCTTAGTAAGTTATGTAAGGGTTCTAAAATTAGTGAAATTTTCGGAACGTATTGGTTGTAGAAATTAATCTTCCCTAAGAACTGTCTGATATTCTTCTGATTTTTCGGTATTGGAAACTTTTTTATTGAAATTAGATTATCTTTTATTGGCGAAATTGAGTTATGTTTTATGATGTGACCTAGGTATTGTACGGAATCTAATGCAAATGTGCATTTAGAGAGTTTTAATCTGAACCCTTCTTCCATTATTGCTTCTAATAATTGTGACAGATGCTCTACATGTTCTTTAAAAGATTTTGAAAAAACCAGTATATCATCGATGTAGTTTACCGTGAAGTCTGACAGCCTATGTTTTCTTATTATGTTGCTTAATATTCTCTGAAAAATGGCTGGCGACGTCTTCAGTCCGAACGGAAGACACGTCCATTGAAATTGACCTTCTTGGGTTAAAAATCCTGTTTTTCTTCTATCTTCAATTCGAAGAGGAATAGACCAAAATGCCGAGTTTATGTCTAATTTTGAAAAATATTTGCAGTCCCTTGGTTTTACTACTAAATCTTCAATTAATGGGAATGGTTGTGATTGGGGAGCTACTATTTTATTCAAGTCCATAAAATCTATGCATAGTCTTGATTTTTTATTCTCATCTCTTTTGTATGCCAATGTAACTGGAGCAGCAAAAGGACTATATGATTCTTCTATTAGATTTCTTTTAAGTAATTCTGAGATCTGTTCTTCTATTTCTTTTTTGTCTTCAATTGTGCATCGGTAAGGCCTCTTGCTACAGTATTTATCTACTATGAGATCTATTCTGGCTTCATAGTCTTTTACTACTCCTATGTCATATTTATCTCTAGCAAATATATTTTTATATTCGTCTATAAGATTCTCTATTATTTTTTCTTCATAATGATTTAAGTGATTTGTTAAGACTTGGAAACTGTCTAAATCTACATGTTCATTGAAGTTCATTTGGTATTCTTGTTTCTCCATTAAATGGGATTTTTCCTGTTCTATCTCTAATTTTTTATTCTGTGTTAGTTTAAATCTTTTTATGAAATCTAATCCTATTAGAAAGTCATATTTGAAATTTTCATTATTAATTATGAATACGTCTATATCTTCTTCTATATTCAATATCTTTGCTTTGATTCTTATTAATTCTTCTAATTTATAGACACCATTAATCGTTCTTAAATTAACTTTTTGTCTCAAATTAGTTCTCCTATGCTTCAAGTGTACTAGTTTTGCATTTATTAGTGAGATGTTTGAGCCTGAATCATAAATAGCGGTTACATCGAACGTGTTGTTCAGTGTTATTTTAAGTTCGATTAATGGTGAAGTTAATAGTTTTTTGGATCTTCATCACTTAGTTCTACTTCTAATATTGAGTTATTGGTATGCTTCGTTTCGTATCTCTTATCTTTAAACCAGCATTCGGCTGCAGGGTGGAAGCGTACGCCTTTGCCTTTCTTTTTACAAGTTTCGCATGGTGTTCTTTCTGTCTTTTCTTCGTTATCGTAATTCTTATTCCTTTTTTTACCATTGTCGCTCTTGAGAACTAGATATTCTCATTTCGTTATTTCATTATATAAATCTTCTGTCTCTTTTAATTTTTCTCTATCAATCCTATCAGCTTCAAAATTTGGCAGGCCAGTTGCAATTAAATCAATTAACGTTCCATCGTTCATCGATCTTCCTGCTTCTAATAAAAGTTTCTCTTTCTTTATCGCATAATTAAGCAAAGGACCCGTTTGATATCTAAACGACAGAGCATATCTTATCCTAGACCAACATTTGCTGACGAATGTTCTGCAGAAGATTCTTTTCCACTCTTCCCAGCTTGCTTCAATTGTAAGTTTTAACAATGTACAACTGTACCAATCTGCGGCGCTCTTATCCATGAATGATTTCAAGATTTCAATTTTTTTATAGTCCTCAGAGATGTCAAATCGTTCACACTCTTTTTCGAAACTCGTGATCCATTAATCTGCGTCTAAATTCCTTCCATCAAATCTCCCAATCATGAATTGTTCTGCCCTTTTTCCTGTACTTTCCGACTGTATTTGACTCTTTTCGAGCAACTTTTCTAACATTTTCATCAGTGGTTGTTCTGAAATTTGTGACTTATCCTCCGGTTTCTCCAGTATCTCTTCTAGGAACAATCCCTTTATATGTGGATTCCCTCCTTCGTCTAAGTAAACGTTCACTAATTCTTCTGTTAAATCGATCCATACTTTCTTTATTTGGTTCTTTCTCGTTAACGACTTTTTTATCTTATTGAATATCGGTTGTGCCATAATTTCTTTGTGTTGTGTAACTGGTTAATACTCATCCGGAATTGCATACACGTGGCCATTCGATGTGCCGATTGAGTTTACACAGAGCACATTCTTTTTCTGATCATCTGTCGCTTTAATCGTAAAAGTAAATTGCAACTGCTCCATCTTTTATTCTTACCTCCTTTTTTCCTTTCTGTTGTGAATTCCAACGAGAATGTTGTTTTATAATGTCTTATTTATTGTGCAGGTTATGGGTAGATAATAGGTAGAATTGTTTTTCTGTAATAACAAAGATTTTATTTTATTTTGAACAAAATAATAATGTAGCACTTTAGACTAATTATTTAACCTACCTGTAATAACAAAGAAACAACATTCAATGCTAATATCCACACCGTTGTTTCTTGATTAATTTTCTTACATATATCTCTTAATCTCTGTATCTTTTCACTCCTGCTTTCTTTGTAGCTCTAGCGCCACCTGTTTTATTCCCTAACATATTTACGCGCTAAATTCAATATAGCTAAAACTACTGTCCTTATATATATATATATTTATATAAAATTAAATAACTTCAATAAATAAATGAGAATAAAAATATAATAGTAAAAGAAAAATAATCTTCTTCCATTAGAAAATATTATCGATCATCAAGGAAGGAAGAGGAACAGGTTTCTTTATCAACTATATTCTATGTAAAAATAAAATTAATAATAATAATACTAATAATGTAATAATAATAACATTAATTAAAAAATAAACTAGGAAAATTAAAAAGTAACAAGGAAAATTAATAAGGATAATAATAATAATAATATGTTATCATTGTGATAGGTAATCTGTAATTAATTATAAAAATATGGAGAGTGTAGCATAAAGGAATGGAAACGTATTGTGCAATATGAATTTATTGTGATTGTTTTTAAGTAATACTTCTTTTTCAATACTAAATAACGAGCGTAGCCTGACGAGGATTTTCTTTCAGAATTCGTGAGGCACTCAACGTAATAACGATTTATGTACCAGTTATAAAGATTATAGATTCTTAACGTATATTCAAAATACGCGGCTCAATCATTTTGAAAATATTGAAAATAACGAAATTTTCTTATCGTCCCTCACCACTTTTTAAACCGTTGCTAAGCACGCCCTGCAGGGCCTATTAAACAAAGAACTCGTCCCATTCTTCCACTGGACGCCTACGACGACACGTCTTAGATAAGCAGCAAAGAATTTACAAAGAAAGCGACGAACAAAGCGATTTAAGCTAGAACGAAATAAGAAAAGTATAAGTATTCCTTATACTTCCATAAACGAGGTGAACCTTTTTGTTGAATCCGTATACAAGCGAAGCGAGCAAGAGGTGAGATTCGTGTTTAATTTTTTGTTAAAACCGCAATTCCTTATTATGTTTAATTTATCAACCAGAGCCTTTAAGCTACAAGGCTTTTTGTCTGACTAGCCAATATAGTATTATACTTTGTATTGACTTAACCAAGGGTTTTTTTTTTCCTTATTTATTGTTTTATTTTATTAATTTTGTTAATAATTGTATTTTATTTAAATTGTATTTATTATCTTTATTTTATTTAAGTTTTTATTGAAGTCATATTTTATGTTATTTACCAATGTAAAGTATATATTGGCATTCGGGAAAATTGTAGTTATTTCATATTGAATACAATGAAGATGGAGAAGTAAATGTTGTGTGGCTTAAGTTTTCAGATTCACTAAAGATTGGCTAGAAAAACGTACAGATAGTTGCTGGACACATTGCGATTTAAATTAATAAAACAATAATGCCGATCGGACGTAGATCTTCAACTATTCTCCTTAGCAACAATGCAAAAATTAAGATTTAGCGTTCACATTTATCCATAGTTTAAATTTAATTATTTATTATTAATTATAAAAAATTTATTTATTTTATTTTAATTATTTTAATTATTTTAATTTTAAAGTTATTATTAATCTATAGTCTTTTGCAGCTTTTTATTGACCAGGATCAGTATACATTTAAATTTCTGTTTTAGTTTTCAATATGCCTTAAACTAATGCAGAGAAATGTAGAGATTATCGTCTTCTTAGGAAAAGGAATAAGGAAAATAAGGAAAATAATGAGGAAAATAAGGAAAACATAATAACACAAACTAATGCCAAACGTTGTAGGGTTCTTGGCTGCGAAGAAAAATTATTCAAAAAGGTTATGAATTGCCTGCGAATGAAATTTTATGTACTCCGTCAACTTCTAATTTACTTTGCGAACCATCGGCTAAGCCTGTGATTACCGGTACAAATTTATATAATTTAAAATTAACAGTAATAACTAATAGTACTTCTAATTATTATTTTTGAATTATTACTTCTTTTGATATATTTCGGAATTTGGTCTTTATTTTTTACTTTTACTTCTTCAAGATGCATCGTTGTATACTGCAAAAGATAACAATAACAACTATATTATTGTGAAAGCTGATGTGCATATGGAAAATTCTTCTATGCTGTGTCATCATCGTATAACATCAAAACACATTACATTAACAAACATGGAGCAAAGTTCAAGATCTCAAGCACGAAATAATCAATATTTAGCTGATGCTTCGATTATACATTTATTGTCTAATCAAGACATTGTACCGGATGAAGAACGCAATTTGTTGAACCAAGACACAATCATGGATCAGGAATTACCTCAATCAGATGTACCCTTTATTTATTCTAACTCTTCAGACCAGTTAGTAATTAATCATTCCACTGGCGAGCAAATTTATATGGATTTGGATCCTTCTGTACCATATAGCAATTATCATCAATTTAAACGAGCTCATAAGGAATTTAAAATAAAATTCTTGGGCAATTCATTTGAACATCCATTCTCAGTATGTGACAGATTGTGGTTTAAAAAGGATTTAAAAGAGCTATCTAGTGAACATAAGGATATTCTAATACAATTTATACCTAATGTACATATAGAAAATACTAAGCCTTGTAATACATGCATACAAGCTTTAAACAAGAAGAATATTCCTCTAATATCAACATATAACGGCTTCAAATATCCAGATGTACCTCAGCATCTACCACCTTTATATTTAGTTTTTGAAAGGTTAATTTAACCTCGTATTTCTTTTATGCAGATCAGACCTCTGAGACATGTGAATGGTAAATACGCCAGTTATGGTCAATTAATTAACGTACCTGTTTCAGTAAATATAATGGTCAAATCTCTTCAAAGAAATATCGATAACGATTATTGTATAAGTGTACATATTAAACGTAAGAAAATTGGCAGATCTAGTTACTTACATGGCATTGTTAACAAGCGTACAATTAAAGCTTTGCTACAATTTTTAATACCGTCTCCATTGTATAGAATGTACGATATGAAAATTGATGATTCATATTTTAATGATAATCAAATTAACGACAAAGTTGGATAAAATGATGTCAGCGAACACATTCCTGTAGAAGAGAGTCTTACAGTGCACCAACCGACATTAATGTGAGATGAAGAACAATATTTACGTATTGCACATGGCGAATAAAATTTACCTCAAAGTTTATTATTTGATGAATTTTTTTATTCCTTATTTTTTATTTATTATTTTATTTTTTATTTTATTTCTTATTTTAATTAAACCCTTCTTATTCTTCAAGTATAAATAAATACGATTATACCTTTTTTTTTGCAGTAGTTTTAGAGGTTGTTGATGCTATATTCATTTTGGTACGCCAAAGAAGTATAACTTCTGACGTGCGCACATAAGTACACACACCAGTTTTTTTAAACTACCGATGTACATTAAATAATTATGTTTACCATCAAGTTTTAAAGCAATAATAGAGCTTTAAAATTAGTGCTTTAGAATGACTACTTTAAAATGACTGCTTTAAATTATTTAAAAATTATTAGTTATCGAGTTATGAAAGTTTTTTTGTACAGATTTCTTCTTTTTTAATAAACCCTATATATTTTAAATATTCAAGTTTTAAATAAGGTTGTAGAACAAGAAAAGTACTTTAATATGACAATATTAAAACATTTTAAAGTTTGATTGATTTTCGTGTTATTTAAATTTTTGTCTAGACATTCCTTCTTTATTTTTAAAAGCTCTATATATTTAAAATACTTAAGTTTCAAATCATGTGGTAGAGCATTGAAAGAGCATTAAATTTACGAAATTTTAATATTATAGAATTTGTTAGTTTTTAAGTTATTAAAGTTTCTGTGTACAAAGTACTTCTTTTTTTTAGAAACTCTTTGTATTTTAAATACTTTTGCTTAACACCTTATTGTTAGGCATTTAAAGAGCTTTAAATTGGCAGTTTTAAAACATAATAAAATTAGTAAGTCTTTGAGTAGTTGAAGGTTTTGTTTACATCTTCGTTTTTTTTTTATACACCCAAGGTATATAAATAATTATGTTTAGCATCAAGTCTATGAGAATTAGGAGAGCTTTAAAATGACAATGTTAAATCATTTTAGAGTTTTTAGTTTTCGAGTCTTTTAAGTTTTTCTGTACAAAGAACTTTTTTCTTTTTAAAAACCCTATATTTTTTAAATACTCTAGTTCAACATCTTGTTGTTGGGAATTGAAAAAGCTTTAAATAGCTACTTTAGAACATTTTAAAATTAGTTATTGTTTGATAAATTAAAGTTTATGTGTACAGCTTCTTTCTTTTTTTAAACAGTCTATGTATATTAGATATTTATGTTTCGCATCAAATTTTAGAAAATTAAAAGAGCTTTCAGATTAGTGCTTCAGAATGACTACTTTAAAATAAATGCATTATATTTTTTTAAATTAGTAATTTTTGGAGTTATGAAAGTTTCTAAGTACTGATTTCTTCTTTTTTCTTTAAAACCCTAAATATTTTAAATACTTAGCTTTTACACCAGGTTTAATAGCATTCAATGAGCTTTGAAATTACAATGTTATAAAATTTTAAAATTTGTTAGTTTTTTAGTAATTAAATTTCTGAATATAGTCTCCTTCCTTTTTTTTAGACAACCTATGTATATAAAAAACATATGTTTAGCAACAGGTTATTGGGCATTTAAAGAGCTTACAAATAGCTATTTTAAAACATTTTAAAATTTGCTTTTTTTCGATCAATTTAAGTTTTTTTTTTAATCCCTTGTTTTTTTTAAATAACCCTATATATTTAAACTATTTAGGTTTTAAATCAGGTTGTAGAGCATTAAAAGAGCTTTAAAATGACAACATTAAAATATTTTATAATTTGATTAATTTTTGAGTAATTGAAATTTTGTGTACAGATTCCTCCTTTATTTTTAAAAACCTTATATATTTTAAATACCTAAGTTTTAAATCAAGTGGTAAAGCATTAAAAGAGCTTTAAAAATTGAAGCTATAAAATTTTAGAATTAGTTAGTTTTTGAGGTATTAATGCTTTTTACTACAAAGTACTTCTTTTTTTTTAGACACTATATAAATTTTTAAATACTTTTACATAACATTTTATTGTTATTCATACAAAGAGCTTTAAAATGGAAATATTAAAACATATTATAATTAGTTAGTTTTTAAATAGTAGTTGAAGTTTATGTGTACAGCTGCCTTTTTTTTAAAAACCCAATGTATATAAATAATTATGTTTAGCATCAAGTTTAAGAGCATTAAAAGATCTTTAAAATTAGTGGTTTAAAATGACTACTTTAAAATGACTGCATTAAATCGTTTTAGAATTTTTTATTTTTCGAGTCATTAAAGTTTTTCTGTACGAAGTACTTCTTTTTTTTTTAACACCAGATATATTTTAAATACTTTTGTTAAACATTCTGTGGTTAGGCAATAAAAGAGCTTTAAAATGGCAATTTGAGAAAATATTAAAATTAGTTAGTCTTTAAATAGTTATAGCTTATGTGTACATCTTCTTTTTCTTATTTAAACTACCGATGTATATTAAATTAATATGTTTACCATCAAGTTTTAGAGCAATAATAGAGCTTTAAAATTAGTGCTTTAGAATAACTACTTCAAAATGACTGCTTTAAATTATTAAAAATTTTTTAGTTTTTGAGTTATGAAAGTTTCTTTGTACATATTTCTTCTTTATTTTTAAAAACCTTGTATATTTAAAATACTTAAGTTTTTAATCAGGTGGTAGAGCAATAAAAAAACTTTAAAATTACGTAGTTACAATATTTTAGAATTTGTTCGTTTTCGAGTTATTATTGCTTTTGTGTACAAAGTACTTCTTTTTATTTAGACACCCTATGAATTTTAAATAGTTTTACATAATATCTTCTTGCTACGAATTTAAAGAGCTATTTTAAATAGCAATTTGAAAACATATTAAAATTAATTAGTCTTTGAGTAGTTTAAGTTTTTGTGTACAGTTTCTTTTTTTTTCTTTAAACACCCTATGTATATTAATTATTATGTTCATCATAAAGTTTTAGACCATAAATAGAGCTTTGAAATTAGTGCTTCAGAATGACTACTTTAATATAACTGCATTAAATTATTTTAAAATTTGTAATTTTTCAAGTTATGATAGTTTTTGCGTACAGATCTCTTCTTTTTTTTAAAAAACCCTAAATATTTTAAATACTTAAGCTTTAAATAAGGATCAGAAGCATTTATAGAGCTTTAAAATTCCAATGTTATAAAATTTTAAAATTCGTTTGTTTTTGTGTAATAAAATTTATGGTTATAGCTTCCTTCCTTTTTTTTAGACAACCTATTTATATAAAAAACTTATCTTTAGCATCAGGTTGTTAGGTATTTTAAGAGCTTACAAATAGCTATTTTAAAACATTTTATAATTTCCTTTTTTTCGAGTAAATTAAGTTTTTGTGTAGATTTATTCTTTTTTTTAAAAAACGCTATATATTTAAAATATTTAAGCTTTAGATCAGGTTGTAGAGCATTAAAAGAGCTTTAAAATGACAACATTAAAATATTTTATAATTTGATTAATTTTTGAGTAATTGAAATTTTGTGTACAGATTCCTCCTTTATTTTTAAAAACCTTATATATTTTAAATATCTAAGTTTTAAATCAAGTGGTAAATCATTAAAAAAGCTTTAAAAATTGAAGCTATAAAATTTTAGAATTAGTTAGTTTTTGAGGTATTAATGCTTTTGTGTACAAAGTACTTCTTTTTTTTTAGACAATCTATGAATTTTAAATAGTTTTACTTAATATCTTATTGTTAGGCATTTAAATAGCTTTAAAATAGCAATTTAAAAACATAATAAAATTATTTAGTCTTTTAGTAGTTGATGGTTTTGTTTACAGCTTCTTTTTTTTTTTTTATACACCCTACGTATATAAATAATTATTTTTAGCATCAAGTTTTAGAGCATTAAAAGAGCTTTAAAATTAGTGCTTTAGAATGACTACTTTAAAATAACTGCTTTAAATTATTTTAAAATTTGTTAGTTTTCGAATTATGAAAGTTTTTGTGTACAGATTTCTTCTTTTTTTTAAAAAACCCTAAATATCTTAAATACTTAAGTTATTATTCAGGTTTAGGATCATTTAAAGAGCTTTAAAATTACCATGTTATTATATTCTAAAAATTATTAGTTTTTGAGAAATTAACGTTTTTGTGTATAGCTTTCTTTCTTTTTTTTTAGACAACCTATGTTTTTTAAAAACTTATGTTTCGCACCTGGTTTTTGGGCATTTAAAGAGCTTACAAATAACAATTTTAAAATATTAGAAAATTTGTTTTTATTTGAGTGAAGTAAGTTTTTGTCTCGATTCCATTTCTTTTTAAAAAACCCTATATATTTAAAATGTTTAAGTTTTAAATCAAGTTGTAGAGCATTAAAAAAGCTTTAAAATGACAATATTAAGACATTCTAAAATTTTATTGATTTTCGACTTATTTAAGTTTTTGTATACAGATTTCATCTTTAGTTTTGAAAACCTTTTATATTTTAAATACTTAAGTTTTAAATCAGGTGGTAGAGCATTGAAAGAACTTTAAAATATTGAAGTTATATAATTTTAGAATTTTTTAGTTTTCGAGTCATTAAAGTTTTTGTGTACAAAGTACTTCTTTTTTTTTAGACAATCTATGAATTTTAAATAGTTTTACTTAATATCTTATTGTTAGGCATTTAAATAGCATTAAAATAGCAATTTAAAAACATAATAAAATTAGTTAGTTTTTTAGTAGTTGATGGTTTTGTTTACAGCTTCTTTTTTTTTTTTTATACACCCTATGATTATAAATAATTATTTTTAGCATCAAGTTTTAGAGCATTAAAAGAGCTTTAAAATTTGTGCTTTAAAATGAATACTATAAAATAACTGCTGTAAATTATTTTAAAATTTGTTAGTTTTCGAGTTATGAAAGTTTTTGTGTATAGATTTCTTCTTTTTTTTAAAAAACCCTAAATATCTTAAATACTTAAGTTATTATTCAGGTTTAGGATCATTTAAAGAGCTTTAAAGTTACCATGTAATTATATTCTCAAAATTATTAGTTTTTGAGAAATTAACGTTATTGTGTATAGCTTCCTTCCTTTTTTTTTAGACTACCTATGTTTTTTAAAAACTTATGTTTAGCACCTGGTTTTTGGGCATTTATGGAGCTTACAAATAGCAATTTTAAAACATTAGAAAATTTGTTTTTATTTGAGTAAAGTAAGTTTTTGTCTCGATTCCATTTTTTTTTTAAAAACCCTATATATTTAAAATATTTAAGTATTAAATCAAGTTGTAGAGCATTAAAAGAGCTTTAAAATGACAATATTAAAACATTCTAAAATTTTATTGATTTTCGAGTTATTTAAGTTTTGGTATACAGATTTCATCTTTATTTTTGAAAACCTTATATATTTTAAATACTTAAGTTTTAAATCACGTGGTAGAGCATTTAAAGAGCTTTAATATGACAATATTAAAAAATTTTAAAATTTTATTGATTTTCGAGTAATTGAAGTTTTTGTGTTAATATTCCTTCTTTATTTTTAAAAAACCTAAATATTTTAAATTCTTAAGTTATTATTCAGGTTTAGGAGCATTTGAAGAGCTTTAAAATTACCATGTTATAAAATTTTAAAATTTGTTAGTTTTTGAGTAATTAATGTTTTGTGTATAGATTTCTTCCTTTTTTTTAGACAACCTATGTATATAAAAAACTCATGTT
>QUOG01000274.1:0-13227 GCA_010416905.1 Polistes dorsalis
AAAAAAAAAAATTTGAGAAAATTCTCAGAGAAGTTTCCTTTGGGGTAGAAAATGGTAAAAAAGTTGTAGCCGAATCGAAAAGGGTCGGGATCAAATTGGTCGATTTGACCTGGAATCTCCTATATACCTACATCTATAGGATTTAGCATGCGAGAGAATGAGATAGAAAATAGTGTACAGTGTTTCCTATTATCTCGGTCTTCGTTTTGTGCGGTGCTTCGTAGCCTCCCTACTCTTGTCTACTAGGCGTTGTATATATGTGTGCTTGTGTGCGCCTGCATATTGTCGAACAGAACCTAAAGAAAAGGCATCGTATATATCAGTGGTTCTCAAACTTTTTAGGTCCATAGACCCCTTTTTTATAGTCAAAAGTTGTCCACGGACCCCCAAGTGAAAAAGCTACTATAAAACATAGGACAAAAATTTAAACAAAAAATTGTAAAAGAAGTATTTATTGAAATTATAACTTTTGTTTAAAATTAAATAGAAAAAATTAATGACTTGGATGAACATGATGAGATTTTATCAGTATATTTATGTCAGATTCGATGTTTGTAAGTAGCAACCGCAAATCCCCACCAGCACTAATTTTTAGCCGGTTTCTTTTTTTTGTGATGAGATTTATAACGGCACTGAATCAATGTTCTACCAAATAGGAAGGTGGGAAAGCAGTCAACAACTTCTGTACAGTAACCTATAACGCAGGATAAAAAATTAAGATCTGTTTTTATAACCAGAATTTGTGGTATCCTTGTTGACACATTTGATTCCTCATTTGTGGATATATTTTTTTTTTTTATATTAATAATTAAACCTTGCGTGGACTCCCCGACGTTGTCCAGGGACCCTCAAATCATTTTTAATCTTCCACGGACCTCCTGAATGATACTAGGGACCCCTGGGGGTCCGTAGGGACCACTTTGAGAACCACTGGTATATATCTTTGCTTTCTTATTTCTTTTTTTCGTTATTGTGAAGTAAGCTTAATAAATTTTTTTTCTATTTTTTCAATAGTATTTTATAATAATTTTATAAGAAATATAATAAAACAAAAAAAACGCATTTGTATTATAGGCAATGCGAATTTATTTTTGGCTTACGATATAAATTTTGTTAAGAAAAATTTATTAAGAAAATTAGAAAGAATTATTGTTTTTCTTTTATTCAAGGTTCATTATTTTTGACAATAAATAAAGAAACGGCGTGCCATAAGCATCAAGATACGATTTAAAAGCGCCGCGTTATACGCCGATATATATAGATATACAGAACGCTCAACACTCGACGGCCAAAACGAAAAATGCTTGCTACCGAAAGAAAAATTATAAAAGAGAAATATCAGTTTATTGTCTCACTCGCACTCGTATACAGAACGCTCAACTATCGATGGCCAGGAAAAGAAATACCCGCTATCGCCTAAACAAATAGAAGGGGAGAAATATCGGTTTCTTCTTTCAGTCGCACTTGCATTCAAGATCGCTCGTTGTGTTTAGTACACACGGACGCTCGCACGCACACTAGCCCGCTCGCGTGTAAAAGCCGACTGAGAGGCGGGACTTGCTTCCCCACTCTTACAATTATTTTTACCATCATTTTTCCAATATTTCTCGCTTATTTTTGCAGATACGAAGATAAACCTTAGAACATTTTTTATGTATTTTTCAATTCTCTACAACTTTTGTTTGAAACTTTTTTCGATTAAATGCCTAGATTCTAAGATAAGGCCATTTTTCCCTTTTTTACCCTTTTTCTCAAAAATTTGGGATCCTATTGCAAAAAAATTAGCACCAATCGATTCAGCGTCGTCGACTTACCCTTAGATCAAAGAATCAAGAATACGGCTGAAATTCAGAAATTTGACCCCTTATTGAGCACACTATATGGGACACCCGGTATATATATATTTATATGCACTGTGTACTTGCTCTGGTCCAACGTTCGACGTGTGTGCGTGTATAGTACGTGTGTGTGTGTGTGTGTGTGTGTATGTGTGCACGCGCGCCTGCGTATTACGAAGAGACTTGGTAAAAGGCGTCATAGCCAGGATGATGTATTGTTAACGTGTATCGTTTATGTGAGTATTTTTATCATTTTAATAAAAACAATTTTCAAGTATGCCGAAAACTAATGCCGAAAAGTGTCGTGAATATCGGCAGAAAAGAAAAAAGAAAAAAATATTAAGAAGGTCCCAAAAAGTTGAACGGAACGTGTTCGTGAATTTCGTGTACGCCGAAAAAGGTTATTAAATGTGCGAAATAATATTTCTAATGCGCTTAATAATAATGCGTCCACTGTAGAAAATAGTGAAAACGATCATTGTAAGTACTTAAATATTTTCTAACCAACAAATTTCGTCCTTAATCCTTACTGCTCGTAGATCACATACATAATTTCCATACATCGCGTGTATAACCTTATTTATTATAAGGCTTACATTTCGTTTCGAAAAACAACGATAGAAAATTTTATCGTTGTCAAAGAACAATAGTATCCACAATTCAATTGCTATCTGAGTTTCCAAGACTAAATTTGAATTGACTTAAAAAACAATTAAGAAATTATTATATGATTTTATAAATACAAGGAAAGGGTTGTCACTGTTTACCTTTAACTGCCAAAGTTTGAGGTTATGAACGGGATCTTCAATTAGACGGAATAGCATCGTCGTCGAATTTTCTTATACTTTCCGAGACATTGATGAAAACATTGTAGACATTCTAAATTTTGATATTGTAGTTCAATATAAAAGACCACATACGAGGGCAGGTAGAGTTGCAATCTTTTGTAATATAAATGATGGATAACTTGTTACTCCACAATTAAAATATCAATGCACAACAATTGAAATTATTGTCTGCTCAGTTTTCTAAAGTGGGGGAAATATGTATTTGTCAAAGTAGATTGGACAAGGGTAATTCAGTTATAATTGTGGTAATTTACATTTATCCCAACCAATCAATAAATATAATTATTGAATTCATCCACGAGAGTTTAATAAAGTACACACCAGAAGTATTGTGGATTCTTAAAAAAGATTACGATAAAATTCCAATGATTTTAAGTGGGAATTTTAATCTGAATTTTACATTGGATACACTGCGTTCCTTTGATTGAGTTCCTAAATACCAAATTAAATTTAACCCTTTGCGGTCCTATGTCGAGTGTGACTCGACATCGCTTTTCGTTCTGACGCATCCTATGTCGAATGTGACTCGACATCGCTTTTTGTTCTGGCTCGTCCTATGTCGAGTGTGGCTCGATATCGCTTTGTGTTCTATATCAAGTTTCACCCATCTATGTCTCAATCTTACGTCTTATCATTAGTAAGTTACGTTAGTAAGGTCATAAATATTTTTCAAAGTAAACGCTACCAAGCGGATAAACAACTAGTGAAATCTGTACGGACTAGCTGGAACGAAATGGTGAAGAGCGCTTGGTCCACAAAGAGTTAAAAATGTGACGTGCTAAATCGACAACCAAAACACCAATTAACGCTGTATTTCAAAGATATATTAATCAGATTCAAATCAAAACACTTATTCCATACTTTAGTTACCATAAGCCATTCGTGTCATTTGTTAAAATTGAAAACTTAGAGTCTACGTAATGTAATATATGTAGAATAAAATGTAAAATAATTTGTTAACTTGTGGTAATAATATTATATAAATAAACCTTACAATTATCCTACTTCTGATACTCTGCATTCGTCTCATTCTCTCGAAGTCTAGTTTTCTGAAAGTTTCACTTCTACCGTGTATGAACTGCACACATGTTTTTTTTTTATAATAAAGTAATATACAATCAATTCTTAGTCGAGGATTATAAGTAATTTTTGCTGACGTGATACATTGACATGAATTGTTACAAATAATGTTACAAAGATTAGTGCAAACGGATGTAATTGTTACGGTGTATAACCATATTATTAATTAAGAAAATCTTATTCCTAGGTCGCAAGAGTACAAAATTTTTAGTCTATCAACCAAATTATAATTTTTCAGTAAATTATTTGCTAGATGGTTCCGATGGTTTATTTACTTATGAAAGAGAGAATACTTTGTAGTGGGCTCAGGCCTACATGCTTCTTCTTTCGAGGGAGGAGTGAAGACGCTGTAAAATGTTCAGTGATGTATAGCGTATAATAAGGAGCATTCCATGAGCAAAAAAGTTGTGTAATTGATCAATTACATTTGTACTCGCTACAAGTATGTATCATAATTTATTTTCATAATTATAATATCCATATTACGATAATCATACAGCTAACTTAAAGTTTTGAACAATTATCCAAGTATTGCGTTTCAGATAGAACAAGAGAGAAGTCTAGATAAATAATGCGTCTCAACCAAAACCTGGTTTTCATTTAACTATTTTAATTTTGTAAGTATCCTTTTATAAAATAATAAAAAGTTCTAATAAATATATATATATATATAATTTCTATTAGATAAAATAATTATAAAATACTATTACTAAGCAAGTTATATATAATATATATGTATTCTATTGTTTATAGATTTCAAGATGCCGAAAACAAATTATCAAATCTCAAAGAAGAGTACTGATCAAAATAAAGCAACGAAAGTTAAACCACCACAGAAAACTGAAAAGGAACATATTCGAGGGTAAAGAGCTCGAAAGCTTTAAAAGGAAATACAGCAGCCCATCTGTGAGATGTAAATTGAGTGTTGTAAATCAGGACGCTCCCCAACCTGGTACTAGAGAATGCTGATATATTGCCAAATTATCTCACTCAGCTAAATAGCCAAGTTAAATCAATGCGAATGTAAGTTGAAGTTACTGATCAAATTATTATCGTTCAGGCTGATGTACATCAATGAAGTTTGTTTCAGCTTCTACATAATCTAGGCACAAGTTTGCATTGGCAAAAGAAATGTAGCATGGAATTATATACCAAAGAAATCAGGTGCATAGTGATGCCAAGAGTACAGACTGCGGCAAAAAGTGATGGAAGATGCCGATGCTATTGTCATTGAAAAACCAGGAGAATCTCCTGTTACTACTGCTTTCTCAAGGGTCAAATTGAATGCAATGCAACTGGATCCACGAACAATTTTAACCGAAGTAATGGAAATGGAGGCTGATATCCATGATAGTTGCAGAACTATCAACATCATCATGTTCAATCGATCAATCAAACTGATATAGATCAACAAGTACCGTAAAATACTTATCACAAATATTATCAAGCTCATCAGGAATTTACAACGAGATTCGTTCGCAATAAATTAGGTTATATTTGCACCATTTGTGATAAATTATGGTTTAAAGAAGATTTGAAAGAACTGCTAGATGCACATCATGAAATTCTACCAGACATATTTATTGAGAATATTCTGGTGTGCAACACGTACTTTTCTACTCTGAATGAACAAAAAAATTCCAGCGATGTCTACTTATAATGGATTTAAAACTGCTACAAGATCTTATTACGGAGAGACTAATCTCACCATGTTGATGGACAATATGGTATATATGGACAAGTCTTCAATGTACCGGTATCTGTAAACACAACGATTAAAATCCTTCCAAGAAATATCAATGATGACCACTGCATAAATGTGCACATCAAGCTCAGAAAGATTCATCGGACAAGCTATTTATATAGTTTGGTCGATAAACAAATGATAAAAGCTTGGTTAAAAGTTTTGGTATCATCTCAGTTTTACAAAACATACAACATCGATATTGACAAAACAATTTTCAATGATGATTAAGTTTTGCCAGAAATACTTCTTTTCTTATTTGGATCAATACCAAAGATTTAGAGAAGAGATCAAAGTAACACTATTTATAATAGCATCGAGTGAGCTGAAGAGATTGGATTTACAGGCTGCAACTATACACCACTTATTATACATGGCAATGAAAATTATGCAACTACGAGCTCGTGATTGTCTTACAATAGCATTTAAACATGTGGGAAAAAAGACCATGTTCATTCTGCAGCAAATCGACGATCAGTATATCAGTAACTATATTTTTGCACTGCTTATGTAGCTGAATATGTTAATAAAACTTACAAAGTAGTGAGCAGTCTTTAACGGCTAATCATTCAAACTGTGAACGAGTATCTGGAATTCGACATTATTGACATTACACGAGAAATTTACATCAACATGCTTAATAATGTAGAATTGATTAGTCAGGAGGCAGATTGGTATTTGTTACATGAGCAAAAATCAAAATGCTTCACTATTATAGTTGGTATTCCAACAGCATGGCCTGTTGAACGACAAAGATTTAAAAAATCAAATCAAGTATTAGAAGAGATAGCTATTGAACAAGATTCGACAAACATCTGAAAAGATAACTGGTTTGACAAATATAAGAAAAGACATTTGGATTTAGACGACATTACTTTAACGCAATTTATTGCAAATAATACAGTTCATTATATAAATTTTGTCACATTATAGTCACATTATATAAATTTTGATATGGAAAAAAACAGAATGACACAGAAAACAATGAAAAAACAGAAATAGTAGCTAAATTAAAATTTGTCCAAATCTATGATGAAAATGAAGATTTAATTTGAAACCATTGTAAAGAATTTAAATAGAGTTTAGATATTCAAAAAAACTATTGAAATTTGTCAGAATTTATGTTGTGAAAATGAATCAGAAGACGAAGCAAAGGCATAAAATGTTGCAAATAAATATCCTGATACTAATCCATTTCAAGAGTTGTACGATAATTCAAGTGCCAATATAAGTGCAGATATAACTTTGGCTACATTAAACAAATTTAAAGCAATTGCGAAGAGAAGGGAAAATCTGATGCTGAATCACCAATTTCGTGAATTAATGAGAATGACGAATGAAAAACAAAGTGAACTATTGACACATGTAATATCACATCTACTATCATTGAATGCTCCTCTTCAAATGGATGTGATAAAATATTGGTCATTAAATTAGTAATGGATGTCTACAATCGTTTCGCCAACAACGATACAATTTGTAATGCATACATCACTTGCATTTCAACTAGAAAAGCTTCATTGGTAATTGATGGTACTTAAAATATTACTGTCCAAGTTACTCCCTTTGAGCATTGAAGTCGCTTATCAATATCATACTTTATTCAAATATGTCAAAATGTTAATCATCAATGAAGTGAGTATGATCAGCGTGGAATTACTTTCATAAATTAATTCACGTATGAAACAAATAACTGGGAATTTTTATATAATTTTCAGAGGATGGACATGATTTCGATAGAAGATTTTCTACAACTTGCACCAGTCAGAGCTATTCCTATCTACAAGCGAGTTAAACAGAGTATGGTTGGACCACTTTTACGGCAAGGATTCAAATTTTATCAATTTAATCGAATGATGAGGCAAGCGAAGCAAATATTTGCAACAATACTAACTGAAATTAACAATGGACAACTCCTTCACCAAAGTGAGTTAAAATTGATTTAAGCACGATTGTTTACAGTTCATGATAATTTAGTAATGATTTCACGGTAGTGAATGTCTTTGATTTATCTTGATTTAAAAAATGGACTTGGATTCAATGAAGACACGCACAGGTGGTTTGGTTTCGTTCTTTTCTGTAATTCATAGGAAGTGCAGTTTTATTTAGCTTTTTTTTTGTGCTCACAAGGAAACATTACAGTTAAACGCAAACGGATTTTTACGAGCTTCGATATATCAGTAGTATACTTTTAAGGTGCCTGCACGTTAACGTGCCAGTTTATTACCGGATTTTGCAGCGATTAAACTATCTCATATCATTCAATAATATATTATATATAATATTCTTATACTTTGAAGTTAAAATTTTTGTTATTAAAAATATTGATAGTATATCAGAAGTTGAAAATAAAGCTTATGAAGAATCAATATACAGTTAAGTGGCAAAATTAAGATTAAAAGATGCAACTGTATACTTTCAAAGTTTGCTAGTTGCAAATAATCTAATTGTTTCAGAATATTCGGCTTCAAATATCACATAAAGTTATATTGATGGGTGAAGAAATTTACAATTGAACATTGGAAATTCTTGCTGAAATCATTACTGTGAGTGGTGAAGAACACATAAAAATAAAACGTGTGGAGGAAAAGATTTCTGAAGACGTCAAAAGGTGATGTCTCATCTGACGATTATAAATTAGAAGAACAACGACAAAAAAAGAATAAATCAGTTTGGATTATAAAGTTAAAATCGTTAACATAGTAAAAGCACATTCTGAAGTGAAACCTGCGGACGTTACGGGTAAGAGAATGTTGTTGCTTAAAAGAAAAGAAGCTTTTATCAAAATGGGAAAAGGAATAAAAAAGGAGAAGGTGATATATTAGCTAACTATTGATTCTTGGTCTTCGATTGTTTTGTTGAAATTATGGAAAATTGTTAACAGGTCACGACCAGGAATTTGCAGAAATGAGCTTTAGCAGCTGCAGGACAATTTCCGGATTTGGAATTCAAAGCTACGGAAAGTTGGATGACAAAATTTAAAAACAAGCATGGAATTCGTCAACGAAAGATTATAACATTTGTTTCGAAAATGGAAGCAGCAACCATAGAAGAAATCTTGGCGTCTGCAGCAACCTTTCAAAAGCAAATTCATTCAAATTCATACCAAATTTTATTGAAGACTATGTTATTAATAATGATCAAACAGGTATGTTAATGCAAAAAATCTCAAAATTATCTTCGATTTCAATTTTACACTTACCTGCTCCATATAACTTATGTCTTTTCTTTTTTTCAAGGTTCCAAAATCCAATTTAGCTATAATAGAACTCATGCTAAAAAAGGAAAAAACTTGTTTCTGTTAGAAGGCTAGATATTAATAAAGTGACGCATTATTTTATTTGGAAAAATTTTACCAAAAGTATTTGTATGTCTGCAAGAACCGGGACACTTTGCACCTAGAGTCCAGAAAAAACAGTAAATTATTATGTTGGAAAATATACAAACGTCGCATTGTAAATTCATCGAAGTCTGAAAAGCTCGTGACAGAATTTTACACTGACTTCCTCAAAGATTGCTTCAAATCTTACTTAGGAAAAGAACACTTTCTTTTCATCATAAACTTTTGGGGATGACAAACAAAGCCTGAGTTATATGATGAAGTATTCCAGGCTTAGATGATTGATCGCCTACCTGTACTATTAAAGTTATTCCTTCGAAGTGTATTCCACTAGTTCAACCTTGCGACGTTTATTTATATAGGCAGGTTAAAAATCTGATAAAGCGTATGTGCAGAATTGTTTATATTTAATCGAATACAAACGAAATTTCAATTCTTGTGAAGAAAGCATTAAGATACAATCAATAGTTCATCAATTTTCATCATGGATAATTTTTAATAAAATTATTCGATATTTTTAATACGCTTCAGAATTATTAATTATAAATGAAAGAGAAATATTTTTAAATGTTAATGAAATTTATTTTCCAATCATTCTATTAAAAAATCGTTACTCTTGTAACAAGTCATCTTTCATTAATTGCGCAAGATGTGAAAAAATTTATTGTTTTTAATATTTCTAAAGTAACAACTTTAATTCTGGCACCTGTGTATAATAAATATTAATAAATATACAAAAAAATGTCCAAACTCATAAATATAGAAAAATAATAGAGAGAATTCAGCGAAGCTCGTTGACTTTCTGTAGGAAAAATTTCATTTGTAGATGAATAATTTTTTAACAAAATCGAGTCGAAAACAAACGTGTTTTATTTTAGGTATCGTAAAGCCATCGTCTCTACTATCTACGAAATTACCTGAAGATAATCTACAAATAGATGAAATAAATGAAATTATATTTGCATTCAGTTTGTTCTGTTTGTTGCATTTTACGGCACTTTCACTCTCGAATTTTCTTAATATACATATCTTTTGTAAATTAATATATCTGTCAAATTTAAATAGTCATTTGCGATAAAGAAGTTTAACTTCAAAAGCGAGTAATGAGTTGTTTTTATTTAGCTACAAATCCAAAATTATAATAGCTAAAAATTTATATAAATTCTGAAGTATAGCTACTATTGAATAATTACTTTGATCGGAGTAAAAAATTGATCAATCAATTGTCAAAAACCCCATGATATTCAAACATGAAATTTATATCGCTGTGCGACAAAAGTTAAAATTTATATGAAGTCTTAAAACTTGGAGAATAATTTTTTGTTTATTTATTTCGAATCATATGATCGAATAAAAATTCAAAGATACCTAAAATAAAGATCACCCTAATATTCAATAGACTTAAATAGCAGAATATGCTATTAATCATTGTAACACGAAAACCCTAATTTAAAACGACACCAATAATGACGCCAAATCAAACTATACAGTTCTTTTTAGTATTCACTTTCATCACTACGCGGCGTACACATAGAATTTTTCCGTTATTACAATTCTCGCTTGAGTATTCAAATAAGACAATACTAATCCTGTGATACGTTTAACGAGTGTTAGTTAGTGTGATATATTAACCTCTAAAGTAAACTGTGTTATATATTTCTATTAAACTAGTGTACTGTGTATGTAATTAGTTAATATTACTATCATTGATATCATTTAATGAGGAGATTAAAGGGGGAGAGAAGATAAGATTTAAATTAAAAGTAAATCATTTTTTTTTGTTATTCATAAAATATTAATGTAACATTTGAAGAAAATATGTCAGCAAATTTTGAAAACTTAATTCAAAGTATTTCTTGTTATAACTTATAAACGGGACGCCCTTCCTATACTTTGCATTCGTGTATAGTACATCGGGATCGAATTTGACAACTTGTTTTTAAATGTTCCCTTACTTTCCAAGCTTTCTATTTTTAAAAATTTGTGTTAGCAGATGTTTTAAGAAGGTCTCAAAGGCGGTGTTGCTGTTCTGTTCAATTTAGTTTTGGAGCTCTATTCTGTACGGAACGAAAATTTCTAAAACGAATAAATATAAAGATGAGTTCATGTCCTAAAGGAAATATAGAACGATTAACTCGGTTGCGTAAACGAAAATTTTATGCAAATCAGGACCAGGAAACCGACCAAAATAATATAAGAACAAGGAAATTCTTAAAAATTAATAATGAGGAGGAAGACATTCATTACAATTCTTTTCATGGTTATCGGCTTATCGAATTTTTCACGGTGTTTACTGCATTGGCAGAACTTGTTATCTGTCGTAATTGCAAACACTCAGTGAGATTTGATCAGGCTAGCAATCGAGGCTTAGGTTTCAAGATAGTTTTAATATGCTCTTGTGGTCGTAGAGACATCAACTCAGGACCACTTATTAATAATACATTTGAAGTTAATCGTAGGATTGTACTTGTTATGCGTCTTTTAGGCATTGCTAAAGATGGGATTAATTTATTTTGTAATTTTATGGACATGTGCGACGGCTTGAGCGAAGCTGTCTATAATAATATTATTATGCGTTTACACGACGCTACAAAATCAATATTTCAATCTTGCTGTAAAAAAGCTGTGGAAAAAGAAAAAGAAAAAGAAGAAAATGAAAAACATAATAGGCCAATTTTCAATTTAAAAGTATCGGGCGATGGTTCATGGAAAAAACAGGGCTACAGATCTTCATTTAGTATTACAACGCTCATTGGATGCTACTCTGGTAAAGTTATAGATTTAGTAATAAAAAGTAGCCGTTGTCCAGAGTGTAGTTACTGGAAAAGTAAAGAAAATACTGAAGAATATCGTGAGGGATATGAAGGACATATGTCAGTGTGTCAAGAGAATGACCAGATTGCAATGGAAATCGAATCAATTAAAGAGATGTTTTTGAGATCGGAAGAATTGTTCGGTGTAAAATATAGTAATTATGTAGAAGATGGAGACTCAAAAACGTTTCAAGAAATACTTGATATAAATCCTTATGGTAATAATTTTCAAGTGGTAAAAAGTGAATTTCTTGGCTATGTGCAAAAGAAAAATGAGAGTTTCAACTCGACCGTTTGGTCTCTTGCTCCAAATCACATACTATTAGGGTTAAAAATCATTGAAATTGTCGCTTATATAGCAACTGGATTGTTCAATGAAGGATATGCAACTATTTTACAAGTAATGAACAAATTAGATATAATAATTGGCAGACAGTGTAAATCATATGTAGACAAACAAGAAGAATGGAAAGCGGCTCGAAAATATCGACGCAGCTTGTTAGAGGCTAGAGGAAACCGTCAATTAAATCAATCACATCAAGAGGAAGTTATTGTGAAAAATGAGTTCTTTGAAGCTACAGAAGAACTATTACATGACGCTGAAATTGCTAATTAATCAGTAAGTCACTACAATCATTGAATTTTTATATACCCAAACTTTAAATGCGTTTTTCTTAAAACACTATTTTACAAATCGATGGGTACGATAACTCAAAAACTTTTCTTTCAATCGCTCTTCAATTTCTTACACATTTTTTCAATGATATTAATTTCTATATGTACCTACCTAATTTAAAAGATTTGTTAAAAAGATTATTTTTGTAAAGCATTGACAAATTTGGCTTAAAATTCAAATAATTTTTATAAGGTGTTTCATTCTGCTAATTTTTCTTTTTTAATTTTTATTGGATATACATATAGAAACTATAACATTAATAAGAATACAGAATTATTTGTTTTGTTTATACATCAATACCACAGAGGCTACAAACTACGCCAACCGACAAACTCTCGCTGCGACCTTTCCAGAAGACTTAACTGGAAATTGGCCATTTTGAAATATAAAAAAAATAATTTATTTTATAATTATTACATAAATATGGATAATCCATATGCCAAGTTTCAAAAATGTAAAATAAATTATTCTTTAAAAAAAAATTCATCAGAATGTTAAAAAAGTTAAGTTTTGATGACAAAATATGTAAGTACGATTTGAAGTTTACCCGAGAGTGACCGTGATTTTGGTTGCGAAAAATATAAACAGGAGGATTTGTATGGCGAATTATACAAATAAAAAACCATTATAAAAGTTTTATTTTTGTATTATTTGTTTAAATAAATTAATTTATTAAACTGTACATTATATGAGCCATTTATTGTAAAAGTGGCCTAAGTCCATTAATACTTAAATTGAGTTATTAAAAGGGTTTGCGTTTCAATACAATTAAAAATATACGTACAGAATACCAATGAGTTATGCAGCTTAAGAGTATCTAAAGGTGTTAAATTTACAACTAATAAGCAAACTTCTCGAATTCCTCCAACTCCACAGTATTTAATGCAG
>QUOG01000275.1:0-13203 GCA_010416905.1 Polistes dorsalis
TTATTTCTTATTTTTTATTTCATTTTTTTAATTTCTTATTTTATTTTTTATTTTATTTCTTATTTTAATTAAACCCTTTTTATTCTTCATGTATAAATATATAAGATTATACTTATTTTTTTTGCAGTTTTTTTTGAGGTTGTTGGTGCTATATTCATTTTAGTATGCCAAAGAAGTATAACTTCTGACGTGCGTACATAAGTACACACACCAGTTTTTTTTTTATTTTTTTTTTTTTCGTCAAGAGGAAAAACCTTCAAAAGACCCCTTGGGCCCGGTACCCAAGGGAGTGTCGGATTTTTACCGACTAAAAAACCCCCTGGTGCAATCATTCATTCCTTGTATGGGAGAGGCGGACCTGTGATATACGTCACATTACAACACCTACCCTCCCATCCCGATGAGCCTGGCCGGTGTTTTGCCATTCCCTCTTCATTCATCCATTACACTCACACCTTAAAGACTATCACTAACTACTGCGCCTCAACGGTCTTCCGGAGGCGCAACTTACTCTACTTATATGTATATGTACAAACCCGACCACCTATCCTATGATGCAATGGCCTGGTTCACGCAACCCATGCATCCGCATGCTCATTCGTCTCCCTAGGGTGAAGCGACGCACTAGATCGAGCTAGGCGCCGCCAAAGCTGCCCGGAGCCTCGCCCGGGGGGGGCCGCCTAGGAGCTAATCTCCTTTGCGGCCAAGCACGCATTCTTCTCCGGTGGAGCCGTTCTCTCTCTCTCTCACTCTTTAAGCATCTTCCTTGGCCTTCATGACTAGTCCTGAAAAGGACTGGAATGCAGCCCACGCCCTCGGGGTATCCAGGGATCGCCCGACTATCCCGGGGAGAGTGAGCTGCACCCCCCCCAAAACCCTAACCAAGGAAGCCCTCGCATCCGTCCACGCAGGGAATTCGATCAGGGTGTGTTCCGCGTCGTCTCTATCCGCGTCGCAGTGGAAAAACCGCGGGGAATCCGTCTTCCTTATATCATACAGGTACGCGGGAAAACAGCCATGACCAGTCATCAGCTGAGTGGTGTGGAAGGTCGTTTCCAAGTAAAACGGCCTTCCAACCCACTCCTTCAACCTGGAAACAATGGCTGTCCTCACGCGCACCCCAGTCGCCCCAATGGATCTTGCTAGCCATAGTTCTTCCTCCTTCCATGCAGCGATTGCCCTCCTCTTGGCAATGGCGCCAAGCACGGCCCTTGTGCTATGGGAAACGGGTTCCTCCGCTTCCCGGAACCGCCGCGTAGACATCTGCCAGCTGCGGCGCCAGATGGTCGAGGGGAATGATCCCCGCGACCATCATTACCGCATGGAAGGAAACCGTCCTGTAGGCGTAACACACCCTGATCGCAACCCTTCTCTGCAGGGCCCAAACAGCCCGCCTGATCCTCTGATCCTCCACAACAGCGCGCCACCACACCGAAGCACAATAGAGGAGCACAGAGGTGATCACGCTGCTATAGAGAAGTCGCTTCTTCTCCCTCGGCCCGTGAAGGTTCGGAAGGATCCTCCTAATAAACCGAAGTATCCCCCGCGCTTTCTGGATTAAGGCCTCGAAGTTAGGCCTAAACGTCAAGCTTGAATCTAGAACTATGCCCAGGTATTTAACGCTGGGCTTCACTTCAATACAAACTCCCCTGAGTCTGATCACAGGGGGGGAACAATCCTGCGTCTGCGGAAGGCAGAGGCAGGGAAGGCCATTGCCTCCGTTTTATGCGGCGATACTTTAAGGCCCAAAACCTCGATCTCATTCACAAGTACCTCGAGGTCCCTTTCAGCTGCTAACATCGCACTAGATAGGTCCCGCCCCGCTGAAAGGAGGGCCGTGTCGTCTGCATAGCAAACCACACGAGACCCCCCCCGGCAGCGGGACTATGAGGACCCGATCAAAGGCGATGTTCCAGAGTGTGGGGCCCAGGACAGAGCCCTGTGGGACCCCACACGTCGCTCTTATGTTACGCACAATGCTCTGTCTTCCGACAAAGGACAGGAGTCGATCCCGAAAGTAGTCCTTTATAATGTTCACCAGGTAGGTGGGGAAGCCACTACCCTTCATAGCATCTATAATAGTTCCCCAGGGAAGCGAGTTGAACGCATTGGCAATGTCCAACGATATCAAGACACCAACTCGATCACCACTCGCGCACACCCGGATAAAATCACACACCTCGCCAATGGCCCCAAGGGTAGAATGGCCCACCCTGAAGCAATGTTGGTGTGGCGAAATAATACTATTTTGTTCTAAGAACTCACTCACCCTGGAGACGATCACCCTTTCGAATAGCTTCCCAACCTCGTCCAATAGACAGATCGGTCTGAATGAGCTGGGCGCATCGCAGTTAAGTTTTTTCCTGAAGAGGACAAACTTGGCCCTCTTTCACTCCCGCGGAAATATACCAGCACTTAATAGGCCCGAGAAGCAGTCAACCAGACCCTTGCTGCAGAATTTGGCAGCCCTCTTCACAACAAGGCCCGGAACCCCGTCAGGGCCCGGCGCTCTCCCAAGACCAATCCTCGCAGCACCCCGGCGCATCTCCTCCGTGGAAACTGCAATCTCAGCCATGTCATCTACACCACCGTTTGGGGATACTGGTCGTCTGTCCCCTGGAAATAAGGTAGTCACGATCCTCATCAGGAGAGAGGGGTCCAGTGCCTCAGTAAGGGTGGGGACACCGCTAGCTCTAAGCTCTTTCATGACGAGCTTGTATGGTCTCCCCCAGGGATCTTCCTCGATGGTAGTGAGGAAGTCCATCCAGGCCGAAGCCTTGGCCCTTCTGATGGCACGGACCAGTCTCCTCCTGGTCTCCCTCCTATCCTCCAGGGAGTCCCTGATCCTGGCTGGGTCGCTGCTGCGCCTGGCCCTCAAGTACTGTCTTCTGGCTGCCATGGCTGCCCTTCTCAGCGCCGCGATCTCCAGCGACCACCACGACACGGAACGACTCCAGTTCACAGATGTTTTTAACTTTTGCATTGAGATGCCACACGCACTCACTAAAGTATCGTTCAACCACTTGATAGAATCCCCAACTCTATCCTCGTCCACAGCCCTCGCATCCCACCCAGGGAAGATTCTATACCTGGAGCGAAGGCTTCGGAAGCCTGCAGCCTCGTGCATATACTTAAATATTATATACAAATGGTCTGAAAGGAACTCAGCATCATCCACTCTCCAATCCGATAAGCGGACGCTAGCTGCCGGAGATCCCCACGTAAGGTCTACAACGCTCGACCCTTGCGGCCGAACGCTCGTGGGGTGGCCAACCTGGTTGCCCAGGCTTAGGTTCAACCTATTGGCCCACATACAGAGCAACTCACTCCTAAGGTTGCTTCTGTCTTCTGGGTCCATTCTAGGGAACCGGGCATTGAAGTCCCCGGCAACCAGCCCTGGAAGAGCGGGAAATGTTCCTAAGAGCTCTTCGAGCTCGTCAAGGAGTCTACAAAAACTATTAATATTCTCGCTGGGGGGAAAGTAGACGGAAACTACCAGCGGGTCCCCCTACTTAGCGGCTACAAAAAACAAACCCCTGCGCACCAGACTACAGGTTCCTCCGCCTTTGCTCACAACAATCGCAGCGAGGGGCGACCCTCCCAGGGATGAGAGCCATTTCTCATCCCCAGAAGGGACCCACCACGGATCGGATACTATCGCAAAGTTCGCGCCAATCTCCCTCATTCGCTGGCCCAGTAAATCTTGAGCACGACGCGCATGATTCAGATTGATTTGAACGACCTAATCCATTATGGTATTTTTTAGATAGTCACAATATTTACACTACTTACACTACATGGAGGGGCAGAAACCGCCTGCTCGACCTCCATGTTGTTATCAGCACTTAAGCCCGCACCAATAACCACACTGTTTGTTAGCCCGAATGCGTTTTTTACATGCCCTGACTTGTCCCGTTCATTAGCGGCCACCCCAAGGATAATGTCCCTACCCCTGATAGGCGGCACCAGTTGACACTCCCAAGATCCCGCTCTGTGCGAGATCTGAGAGCGCCCCGCATCCGCACAGACCGGACACTTAGGTTTATCCAAGCAGTTATTAGCTATATGTCCCGGCTCCCCGCACCGAAAATATATCACCATCCTGGCAGTAGGTGCCGGGCAAAAGGCCGCCACATGGCCCTTGGCCAAATACCTATGGCACCTTAGGGGTCTGGGTCTTACTGGGAAAACCCGGACTTTTCCCCACCCCACAAAAATAGTTCCTTTATCTACCGCAGCCTGACAGAGGGCCGTCGGAGCCACAACTGTGGCCTCGTACCGACCACCCCTGCCAGGTCGAACATCCCCCCTACTAAGTAAGTTCGGGTCGATGACCGACCTTCCTTCTAACAGCGCGCACCTGATCGCCGCCAGGGTGGTTGTGGGGGTAAAGACCCACTAACCTGATGGGGGAAGTCCTTTGAGGCCTTGCTATTTTGGCCTCAGGGAGGACCCCCCTCATCGCCTCCGCGATTCTGTCCGCCTTTACATTGGCATCCTTACCGCGCACTTGCCAAATAAAGGAGCCTGTAAGGCCCCTCCTATACGCGAGTCCATTTACGCCAATATTGTCTAATTTAATGTATTTTTCAATTTTTTGTAGAGCCTCCAAATAGGAGGCTCCCCCCTCGCAAGTCAGGGAAACAGCTGCTGTCTCCCTTATTTTCCTCGCGGAGTTCTTCTTCTTCTTCTTCTTTTTTCTCCTGTTCTTCTCCCGGTCCTCCGCCACGGGATTTCGTCCCTCCACACTAGGACGAACAGGGGGGGGCAACCCTCGCGACACTCGGTCGTGTGGGCAAGGGCCCCCCGACAGGTACAGCAGCCCTACCCCTCCTCATTACCTCTATAAATCCGTCCTTATCTGTGACGGAGGCTTGAGGCATCGATGTTTGCGGTAGAGTAGGGATAACCCGCGGTCGGGCTGCAGCTTGGGCATATAAGCCCTGCCCTTTCTTGAATTCCTCTATGTCCTCCTGGAGTTTATTAATGGACTTGGTCAGCTCTAAGAGTAACCTCTCCATTGTCTTACTATCCATTCCATTTTCTTTCCTTGCCGCGGCCAGTCTCTCCTCTCCGAGAGATCGACCTTGATTAGCCGCGGCTGTCCTTGTCAGGATGCTAGTGGTGCTGTCCGCTGCACGCTTTTCAAGGAGAGCGTCCTTTCGCCTCAACTCCTTCCTGAGGCGCGAGCACTCCTCCTCTACATGCTTTAGTCGTTCGTTTGTGGCCCTAGTCTCGTTTCTTAGTTGTTCCAATAAAATTTGGACCTCAGAGCCACAGTTTGATTTATTTCGGGCCTGCAATTCCTTGGCCAGCTCGATTATGCCTAGATTGCAATTCTTTATTCTCCCTGAAATTTCCCCTTTTAAATTACAGCACACTTTCCTCTTGTTTTCGGATTCGAACGCATGTTCCAGAATCCGCTCGATGATTCTGCCTGTCTCAATATTCGAGACCAACAGGCCCTCCGGGATCACGGCTTCCGCATTGGACAGATTCACTATCTCCTTATCAGAGGATGAGCTAAAGATCAACGGCCTAGCCCTCTAACAGGCCCTGGCCGGAATATCAACCTCTGGAGACTCGCTGTCTCTTCCTCTAGAGCACCCAGTGCACCTTTGCCCCCCAACGGAGCACTCCCCTCTTCCTGACGCATTAGTCGATTCGCGGGCCAGGTCGCCTACCCGCGAACAACTTCCCGTAGCTCTATCAAGAGTCAGGGCCGGGTCGCCTACCCCAGACTCATAGCAGTTGCATGATAACGACGATGGGTGGCCTGCTCTAGCACCAAATGACACCGCAATTGTGTGGATATCCCTTCCACACAGTTTATTCTCTGAACTTGAACTCATCATCATATTTATAATTTTAATGGCCTAAGCCAGAGGAAAGGAAAGGAAAGGAAGGAAGTAAGAGAGAAGAAAGAGAAGAAAAGAGGGGATAGAAAGAATTAAAGAAAGGAATAGCTACGCAAAGAACATACACACACCATTCATACCCTCCCTTTTATTCGCCTCTTACGACAAGCAGGGAATACTGTGGGAGTATTCTACTACCCCCTACCCACGGGGGAGACCCTGACGCAACCCTGACGCAACCCTGACGCAACCCCGACGCTTTTTTCTCGAAACATATTTTTTCTGTACGATTACATAAGGACGTATATGTAATTATATAAAACGACATAACCTTGACATAACCTACATTCTTTTGTAATTGCTTTGCAAGTAAAGAAACTTTTAAAATGAAAATAAAACACGCAATAAATATTTACAAAAATTTAAGTATCGATACGTAAGTTGTATTCAACAATTTATATTTTACCTTAACTAGACGTTTTTTAAAGGCTTAGAAACAATAGGATTCTTAGTTACATCCCATAAATTAATCCCATTTATTGTTATACTTTTTTAGGTTTTTTATGAAATTTGATCAATATACAAATAAAATTGCTAATCGATATTAACATGATAATGTTTATCAAACAAACAATAGTGAAGGTTTTAGCAATTATTTGCATAGATATACTCTCTAAAAAAACAAATATATAAACACGTATTATCCCTATAAAAAATTCGTACTGACAAATATAAAATAAGTGTCGTATAAACGTGAAATAAATCTACCAATAACTCCTAAATCAGAAAAATATTATGTTATCAAAAACTGTTGTTCGCTCATATGGTCTAAAACTTTTAAAAATACGTCGTTTTTTTAGAATTTAATCAGTTTTAGTAATGACCTTCTTAAATAGATTTACATACTAAATTTATTATTGAATAAAATAATGATTTAAGAAACTTTAAATCAATACTAATATAAAACAATATAATAGCAAAATAAACAAAAATGTTTATTATTATAAAGATACAAAGTTGCTAACTTTATGGGTGGATTAATGTTCTTCTTGAGTGACGCCATAGGAATCGCAGCTGAACTTAATTAGTCTCCTTCTAATGTATAGTAGATATTAGATTTTGACTGGAAGAATTCGAATTTTGGTAAAATATGTTTTGGCTACTTTCCCTGAACTTTTAAGTTATAGTACCACTCTCATAAACTCTGCAAGTCTCATCTGCAGAGTCCTTTGAACTACAATTTTTTCTAAAGCAATGAAGCCTAATATGTAACAAGTGCTTTTTTTAACTATCCATACTTATCAACTTTAAAAAAAATTTAAAAGGAGACTTTTTCAGCAACGAAACGTACTTTCAAAGAGCTATAAAACGACTGAAATCGATTCCATAAATAGACAATAGATATTCCTGCATGTATATAAACTTAGCTCGAAAGGCTCTAAGTTAAATATAGCGTTATGCGGAAATAACTTATGGGACAACCTTATATGTCGAGAATTCCCAACCTCTTCTGAAATTATTAGTGAAACTTTTAGACTATAGTAAAATAATAGTACCGTAGTAATATTATTAATAGCTGTGGCCGTGAAACCTCTAATAAGATTGTTAACTATTTTCAAAACATTAAATTGATCAAATAACAGCGAAACATGAGTTCTTTAAGAAATTAAAAATTCTGCTTGAAACGATTTATTGCAATGACTATGCTCTATTATTTAATAACACTTTGTACCTAAGAGTAAATAAAACTATCGATTCACTATTTTTCAATTTGCGATGACTTTATTTAAAATAAGGCGAAAGTGTGAAGTTCCGCCACAATTATAATATACGTATTGACTTTATTATTTCAGTTTAGATTCTCCACCGTATTCATTTCATTCCGTATTCTATGTCACGTCATGGACGTAGCAGGAACCCCTTTCTCCCTTCTACCTGTGATAATGTTAACACAGCAGAATGCGTGGAAAAATAGGTACGAGGAAAGACGCAATACGATGCTTTGATAGGGGGTTATTGTAATTATTGTATTTATAAACTGGTAATAATGTGAAGGAATATTCTTACGATTACAATGTATTTTCCTATTGCATTGTATTCAAATTAATAATACGAATTCTGTACATCGTATACGTGTGGGATTACTTATATATGTTGTAACAGGAAAATTTGCATGAAGACGATCTTTGACGTCATATGCATCATATTAACTACAAATATGAAAACAGACGAATATTAAAAGCTAATTTTATTGAAACTAGCAAATGAGAACAAGCGATTCGTCGATTGCGCTAGCAACTTCGAAAGTTGTTGCCATAATGGAAAAATAAGTTAGCACTCTTCTGCCAACCTGCGAACAGCTCGGACTAGTCGAAATTCTTTACGAACTGTAACTTATTATATTGTAAATTTTTTTGGATTGTTAGAAGCGATATCGCCAGTGTTTTATATTAGATTCCCTAAAAGCATACTCTATTTCCGATTTGATAAAATATTCTCGATTTGACTTATTGATTTGTTTCCCTTATTAAATATATTATATTTTATAACTTTTATTATTATCTTTATTATTATTATTGATTATATATATTCCAATTTAATAATACTTATTATATCATTTATTACTATATTATTTTATATTATTATTTCTTTTATATTATTTACACTTGAATTACCTTTTACTGACTACGAGCTCAACCGAGAGTTTAAGTATAGTTTATTTTGTTATATATAACCAGTTAAGTGTAAAATCAGTTATCAGTGTTTTCTGCAGTAGTCACGTAAGTTACCTCCTTCAGTCTTTGTTAATTCTTTTTCATTGAAATTTTGCAATATTTTAGGTCACCTAACGACACCCTTCTTTTCTTGTTTCATTCTCCTTCTGCTATTCAAGTCTAAACAGATTGAGTAATTTGAATAACATTCATATTAGAAAAAACCAAACTGACGCTCAAGATTTATTTTGTCTTTTAATTATTAAATCTTGAATTGTTTTAACTAAAAGACCTGGCAGTCACTTGACTCAGGCCCTGCCAGGGAAAGGATTAACTTCCTTAGTCTTGAAAAGAAATAATTCCTGTCTCAATATATCCAGAGATAAGCTAATCAATGTACGAGTGCCGATATATAATATTTGTTTAATCAAATATCTTAGAAAAAAATCAATAGTTTTTTTATTGACTGTGCGCTTTTGATACTTAGTTTTTTATAATCCTTTTAAATTACTAACAAACATATTTAGTTCTTCATGGGATTCCAAGTTATTCGAAAGTTTTTCTTAATATTGTAAGATCGGGAAACTTATTATATTCTATTATATTCTTTGTATTAAAATTTGTTGCGATAAATAGGTAAGTTTTCTATTTTTTATCTTTTTATACCTTTTTAAATTGTGAAAGTAACAAAAGGAAAAATTTTCTAAAATGATTGAAAAGGTAGTCGAAATAAATTACAAGTTTATTTTTTTTGTAAATAATATTAAAACGGTTTTCCATTAAATTAGTATGAACTTTTATTGACTGAGATAATATATAATCCATTGATTATGAAAGTGGCTTAGATCATTAGAAATGTTAAAATAAATGTTTCTTTTTACACGTTATTTTAAAAGATTTTAAATTTTACGGACTAAGTATTTTTTAAGAATTAAAATACTTATTTAATATATGTTATTCATTAAAATTGATTATTTTTAAATTCTTTAAAACGAAATTTTCCAATTATCAGAAAGCGAAAAACTTAAAACCTTAATCATTATCAGATGCATCTATATCTATTACTTATTCATTATTATTTATCTTTAAAATTCGCAAAGCATACTTATTAATATTTATTGAAATTTCTTACGTTTTTTGTATGTAATATTTTTTTTATTATAATAGAATCCTAAAAATGGTGTCATTAAGTGGCCGAACTTATCAAGAGGAACTGTTTTCTATAGAAGAAGAGCCGAATTTTTATAATCAACGAAGTGAAATTGTTACATTTTATTCTGGAAAAAAAGTTCTCCTTACAGGAAGTTTAGGATTTTTAGGAAGACTTATAATGGAAAAACTTTTAAGGTAAAAATGTTTCATATATGTCTTCGCTCTATAATAACCTTATACATTACTTATAAGATTTTTATCATAAATTACAAATAAATTTTGATACTACTCACAATACAGTGGTCTATATTTTAAATATTTTTGAATGTGTATGCTCCTGGAGGTTTTTATTGTTCGATTTAAATAAATAGGATATTCCTTAAGTTTAAAATATATAACTTCATTGTAACATTTGTCGCGCAGCAATGTACGCTTTCTATCTAAATAGCATAGAGTTTTTGTAAATAATGCTTATTTATTTTTGAAGTAATTGTTAAAAAAATTAGAAATTTTTTAGGCTCTATCTTTATAATAGTAGCAATCCCTACAAATTTTTACAGATTTTCAGCTATTATTATTGTATAAGGATTTTTTTTATTTATTTAATATTCTTATTTTAATATAAAAAGCTCTTCTTAAAAATTTCAAAAAGGAGAAAAGGAATAAATAGAATAACTATACAGATTAATTTAAAGATATAATTTTTCCAAGTAAAATGTAATAGAAATCTAAATGCCTATAGCAGGGATGGCGAACATTTTCGGATGCGATAGTAAAATTTGGCTTATTATTGCTTTTAGCGTTATATTCGTGGGTCAGTAACTGAGTGAGGAGCTATGGAGAAAATCTCATTCTTTATTCTGAAAATTAAAGAATATAAAAATCAATGCATAATTCAATTCAGAGATCTTTGTGGATAAATGTTAGACGTGCGAGTTATAGGTTAGCAAACCTTGTCGAATAGTCTACCGAGTCACTGATAAATATCATAGCTACTTATACTATTTTATCTGTAGTACTTATTTACTAAAACTGTTGAGATTGTTAAATTTATCTTATTATAATATGTATAAGAAAAAAGAAAGTAGAAACTAAATATAACTCCTTTGTTTGGTAATAGTGTGCTATGTTGTAAAATAGCGGCGATTGAAATTATCACCTGATTTGTGGTCATACCGAATCCCCTCGAATATTAGAGGGAACTGAAACCGAGAAAAGAACAAAAGGTTGATTGATGGGATAATCTATATATATATAAACAACAAAGGAACAGATAGTAAGCAAGGTTTTAGGAAAAAAAGCAAGATTTATAAAGTATAAGGCAAGATTTAAAGTAAAATGTAAGGTTTAATTTAAAATGTATGGTTTAAAATTAAGAAATGTATTCGTCTTAAGTAGTGTGTATACTAGTTATATTAAAATATATATAAATATCCTAATTTTTCATAATAAAAACTATTCATATGTATTTTTCGTACTTCTTAACAGAAGATCATCAATAGCAGACACTTCAAAATCTCTCAAAAAATAATCATCCTCTTTGGTTTTCGTTAGACACGTATATGTATATATATATATACGTCATTTCCCTTTATCGTCTATCGTCAAACGCTTAAAATCATTTCTTTTTTGTTTCTTTCTCCTTAACTTTTCTTCTCTTTTTTATTCCAAATCACGCCATCTCTGATAAAAATTAATACTATAGGAGCTCTGTTTTCAGTCACGTATTTATCAGCACGCACTCACATATAAAAACACACTCTGATGCACTCATACTTAGTTTGTTATTGTAGAAATATCTATATGTGCATTTTCAATAGTAAATGTTTTGTATTACTAAAATCTTTATTTCTTCTGTATTCATATATACACTCACAGAAGACAGGAAACACTGCTTCCTGTTCAGTCCAAAATTTTTTCTACAATAATTTAGGAGTTGCTACTAATTAAAAAAAATCCAAAATCGAAATAATGTTTAGATGACACAAGATACGAATATCTTTTATATTTATACGTTTTTGAAAATAATCTTCATCCTCTGAAGCAAACTTATTCGTACGTTTAATAGGCTTTTTGGCATTTTTTTACTCATTTATTTTTGTTTCACGATAATTATTCTTTCTTTTCTCTCTTTGCTCTTTTTTTCTCTTTCCTTCTATATATAAACTTATGTTATGATATTTTACTTTAATAAGAATATATTTTCTACCAAAAATTGTTTCTATTAATGAAATGCTATTTGTAGATGTTGTCCAGAAATAACAACGATTTACTTGCTAATAAGAGAAAAAAAACAGCAGGATCCGCAGACTCGATTCAAAGAGTATTTTAATGATGTTGTAAGTAACGTTACGTAATTTGTACTAATTATTATGTCAATAAAAATATCACCAATATTACAAAGTATATTTAAATTTTACAGATTTTTGATAGATTGAAGAAAGAACAAAAAGATGTCGAAAAAAAAATTATTCTGATAAAAGGAGACATGAGTCAATTGAATTTAGGATTGTCAGAGAAAGACCGCGAACGCATTAAAGATACCGATTTAATTTTCCACAGTGCAGCATCCGTGCGTTTTTTGGATAATATTCGTTTAATAGTTAATACGAATATTAGAGGAACAAGGGATCTCCTCTTGCTCGCACAGGAGATGGCAAGCTTGAGAGTACTGTTTTCCTAATTAAATATTTAAACATTGGATTTATATAAAAAAAACTGTTCTTATTTTGTAATAAATTTTTTCTTTAGGCCTTTGTTTATGTATCAACGGCATATTCCTACTGCGTATATAGAAAAATTGAAGAAAAATTCTATAAGCCACCTATAAAGACAGAAGACATAATTAATTTGACAGAGATTCTGAAAGAAGATCAATTAGATTTAATAACACCAAAGTAATAAAACGAGAATAATATTGCTTTTTTTTTTTTAGAGCTAAGTCGATTAGCAAATTCGTTTATTTCTTAGGCTACTTGGTAATTGGCCCAACACCTATGCATATTCGAAGGCAATCTGTGAAGACACTGTACGGCAGTATTCTAATGGAATTCCTGCTTGCATCGTTCGGCCATCCATTGTTGTCGCAACGGAAAAGGAACCAATCGCCGGTTGGATAAACAATCTGTATGGAATAACAGGTCTTGCTGTAGGAAGTGCGACTGGTGTTTTACACACGATATATTGTAATGAAAACCTTATTTGCGACCTTATTCCCGCCGACTATGTTGTCAACAACATTATTGCTGCCGCGTGGGACGTTGCACAAAAACAGTAGGTATTTTCTTCTTTTCTAAAAAATCTCTTAAATTTACTTTTAGTTGAACTTTTAAAATAATATTTAGAGTGAATAAGAAAGAACTTTTATTGTAGGTACATACCACAGATTATTAATCTCTCTAACAGAAAAGACAAATATTTGCCTGTTAACGAAGAGATTCCAATTTATAATGTTGTTTCCTCAGTTCAAAAATCAATTA
>QUOG01000279.1:0-13153 GCA_010416905.1 Polistes dorsalis
ATGAGACCCTTGCTCTTGAGTGGACCGAATATCTTAGAATTATTTCTGTCGCCTGTAACCTAAGCTTTTAGAAAATATTACCTATTTATTTTGGTTTATCTGTAGATTGTCAACCTCTTTAGGACTCTTTATGCCCATAGAATTCCTATATAAATAATTTTTCTCTCGTGCGGTGGGCTGCTCGGTTCGGCGTAATGTGACAAGAACGCTACTATTTACTTTTTTTTTTTTAAAGTTCTTTATTGTTTAAGTTAATGTTTAGATTATTTACATCGGAGGTGTACACTGAACAATAAAATCTCTTATTTATTTTACATTTTTTTTATAGTATTTTCTATTTAGATTACATTCGTAATACTCGTAGCTGAAAAATTATTTGTGGTTTCGGTTTTTTGTTGATTTACAATGTTTGCTTCAGGTGCAATATTTTACATTGTTTATGGTACAAGCATAAAAAATTAAAAAAAAAAAAATGCTTCAATTGGCTTTAGAAAAAAAAAAAGAAAAAATATGATATATTAATACAATTTTGTAGATTTTTTAATATTTATACACAGTGCTTGTTTTTGTTTAACTTTAAACTATCTTTTGGTTTTGATTTTGCACTTTGGATTTTTTATTTAAAATTCAACGCTACTATTTACGATAGCACGTCACTTGACAGATTTAACCACGTGTTGAGCCTTGTCATGTTCCGTCGCTGTATTTTGCTTGGCCGCCATCTTGAATTGAATCTTAAATTATGTTTTATATCCTATTGAACATATTTCTATCCTACGTGTTTGTTTTCTCTCATTAGAATCAAACATTAAATCTTAATATGATTAACTGTATAATCTTATTACCATTCTAAAATTGCAACAAATTATTAACAAGAATATATGCTGAGAAATAAAAAAAACGAATTTTAATGTCAGATTATGTAAATTGATTGTTTGTTTTTTATACGCAGAGATTATAATGGTAGAATTCCGTCGTAATGGGGTTGACGTTGACCCTGAATCAGAGGCGAAAAAGGTAAATACGCTATCACCAATATCAGACATTTATCTTCGACTACTTTGGCTTCAATTAAAAAAGTTAAAGAAATTGAAAAGAGATGTATATGTATTTTGTAAGAAGAATAGTGTACATGAATTTTTGTGTAAATTTCATGTACTTAAATACTTCAATAGCCGCATACAATGCTCTATTTTAAAAAAAAACCATTGATTTGCTATCATTTTATTCAGTATTATGTTGTTATACTAACACATTGTTAGCAATAACTAACCCATCGAATCTTATTACATTAAAAAAATATAACAGCATTAAGAAGTTGGCTTAGAATCTCAACAGCTGAAAAAAATAATTAAGGGCATTTAATTGCTAGTTATTTGCTAATTCAAAATCCGTAATTGCTAACTTTTTAATTAATTATTTATTTAGTTATTAATAATTATAAATGTGGAAACATCATGAGTGGGAGATTTTTTATACGCATGCGCAACCACAAATTTAAGGCGCATGCGCACTTTGAAAAAGATGTCCCACTCATGACGTTTCCATATTTGTAATAATTAATAACTAATTAAATGATTAATTAATAAAGTTAGCAATTATGGATTTTAAATAAGCATTTTGTTAGAAATTTAGCACACTTATCTATTTTTTCTGCTGTTACAAACTAAATTGCTTTACTTAGAAATTAAAGCAAAGTTTTCACATTTTCAATTATCAATAATTATTTAAATAATTAATTAAAAAAGTTAGCAATTATGTATTTGGAATTAGCAAATAGCTAGCAAATAGATGCACTTATTCATTTTTTCCAGCTATTGAGGTTCTATGCCAACTTTTTAATGCTAAAAACGTTCATAGTGATAGATCTCCATCTTTTTTCTTTTTTCACATCGGTCGGTTTGAAAGATTCCTACGTTATTATATTTAATTTTTTTTTTATTATACTTTTACATTAGTTTGTATCACAAACGCGTGCGCAATTTTAATGATAAGAGGTAGGGGGGTTAAAGGAATTTCTTTTTATTTTTTATTTTTCTTAAAAAAGAAAACAATAAAACAAGGGGGGGGAAAGAGGTAGAAATTGACAAAAAATATTATATTTTGGAATTTCTTTTCCTTTTTTTTAATTTACAAATCCTCGGTTGATATTAACAATTAATATAATAACGATATAGTGATTTTATCTTTTTGCATTTGCATGTTTTATATTTGTTAATATTTAAATTAAAAATATTTCATTATTTTGTTTCTTTTCTAGTCTTCCAAATAAAAAAGGTACACGTACCCGATTGAGGACGCAATTAGAGACAAAGAACACGCTACAGATCATTGTCAACTAAAAATAAGCACAAAAGATAATGAAGGAGAAGAAAAATGAAAAGAATGAAGCAAATGAATTTATGAAGGAATTCGAAAGAAGGATGAATTTTTTTAACATAATTTTATAATAATTTGACCATGTAATAATTGATTTTAACCTGAAATCATATTGAAGTATTGTAATATATAGTATATTTAATTAAATATATATATTTTGTTCATGTTGTGAAAATATTGAAAAAAAAAAGAGAAACTTTGTATTTTATAGTGTTTATGAATAAATTATACTTTTTATTCGTATAATTATGAATTATTAATTCCTTCAATTAGAATTCAATCCTGATACCTTTTAAATTTCTTTTCTTTTTTTTTGCGATATATATATATATACATACATTTAGGATATTTTTTCTAACCTTACTTTTTTAACTCTTTTACTCTGATACTCTTTACTCTTCACTCTTCGCTCTTCACTCTGTGACTTCTCTTCTACGACTAACTTATATCTGATATTATTCTCCGCTTCTCGTATCACCTCACATCCACGCTAAACAAACACATGTACTCATACTCTCTCATTTCTTCACACCATAACAACAGAGGACAACATTTCTTATAACTCTACCTACAAGAAAAACAACTTTACTTATTCTCGAAATATTAACGTATACATTTAATAATGATCGCTCACGAACATTCATATCGCAGCGTTTCTTGCCTTTACATTTATATTTACTCTTTTAGTTATACATTTTTTCTTCATTCTGCACACACATTCGTCCTCGAATGTCTCTCTCCTTTTCTTTCATAGTCCACTTAAATGGATCCAATTTCTGAATTTCAGGTGTAATACAGAGTCTTTGATTTAAGGGTAAGTCGACGACGCTGAATCGAACGGTGCTAATTTTTTTGCAATTAAATGTGCCGTTTTTGAGAAAAATGGTTAAAAAGGGAAAAATGGCCTTATCTTAGAATCTAGGCATTTAATCGAAAAAAGTTTCAAACAAAAGTTGTAGAGATTTGAAAAATACATAAAAAATGTTGTATGGTTTATCTTCGTATTTGCAAAAATAAGCGAGAAAGAGTGGTAAAAGTAATTGTAAGAGTGGGGAAGCAAGTCCCGCCTCTCAGTCGGCTTTTACACGCGAGCGGTCTAGTGTGCGTGCGAGCGTCCGTGTGTACTAAACACAAACGAACGATCTTGAATGCAAGTGCGACTGAAAGAAGAAACCGATATTTCTCCCCTTTACTCGTGCAGCGCGGGTGATTTGTTTGCTTGGGCGAATGTTGATGTGTGTATGTGTGTGTGAATGAGCGTTTGTTTGGTGCATGACCGGCGAAATGAGTCGTTGCTAGGAGAAATGAGTCGTTGCTAGGAGAAAAAGAAAAGACAGAGTTGTTAGCCGATCTTTGAGAGGCAGTCGTTAGCCGATCATTGGGACGAGAAGACGTAAAATCGGAAATGAGCTACATTGCCGAAGCCGAAAACTAGTCGAGTCGTTTGAGTTATAATTTGTAAAGTCGTTCAAGTCGTTTAAGTCGTTGTTCATTAAGTCGTTTTAATTGTTATTTTGTCGAAGTCGTTTAAGGCGTTATATTTCAAAATCGTATTATTCGTGTAACTTTTAGATTTTAAGACGTTCCATTTGTTGTTATAATTCCTGTTATTTAAAGAAGCTTTTAAACGTTTTTTTTGTCATACCGATATTTTCTTAAAATATACACTAACATTATTTATCATTACCCCCTTGTTTTGCTTCCTCACACCTGATCCTACATATTTAACAATTCAACTATGGGGAAAAGGCTACAAGAAATTCTTTCCCCCTTAAATAAAATAACAAACGAGGTAAAAATACCAAGAAATAATTTTTGTTTTAAATTGTCAAATATCAAAATAATATATTAGTTTGAAATAAAATAATAATTTATTCATGTATATATAACTTTTATATTCGTTAAGATTATAAGGAAAAAGAAGAATTCAATGAATGAAGATAACTTTACCCGGGAAGGAAAAGATCCACATGCAAGTAAGAATAATCATTTTAAGAAATATTCTTTTAGTAATGAATTTATGGATGAATACCTTTTATAATAACAATAAATAAAATATTATTATTCTCCTTTAAAAAAGAAAAAGATACCAGTCCATTTTTAGATGTAATATTTAAATCCTTTTACGAAACCAGAAAATATTCGGAGGCAGATATTCGTGATGAAATAAATACAATGGTTTTTGCAGTAAGATGAATTTATTTAAGATTATTTAAATTTTTTTTTCATTCAGTAAAAGTAAAAAACAATTTGTATTAATTTTTAGGGAAGTGATACTGCCGCTAATTTGCTAACATTTTTATTTTTAATGTTAGCCACGTTTCCGGACATTCAAGTACGCTCGGATACCACTTATTCATTATTATTTATCTTTTAAAAATCAATTATATTTTCATACAAAACTTGTATCATTTATTCGGCTTTTTCGATTCCAGAATCAAGTATACGAAGAGTTGTACGATATGTACGACTCAAGCGATCCTATAGATTTTCCTATTACAATGGAAGATACTAAGAAAATGAAATATTTAGAACGAGTCATCAAGGAGACGTTGCGTCTTTTCCCACCTGCACTACTTATTGGGCGAACACTAAAGCGCGATACAAAAGGTATTTTTATATATAATAAAATTTTTATTGTTTTTTCTTCTTTTCCTACTGAGTTTACAGTCTTATGTAGTAATAATATGTATTTATTTATTTTATTAAGTAAACGACTATGTGAAATTACCAAAAAACTGTCAGGTATTTTTTACGATATTTACACTACACAGAAAAGAAAAATATTGGGCTGATCCTTTAAGATTTAACCCGGATCGATTCTTACCAGGAAAATATAACTCTAAATGTTTTATTCCGTTCGGTACTGGGAGAAGAGGATGTATAGGTAAAAGCACATGTTTATGCATTCTTGAAATAGTATTCTAAACATTCGATCGGCTAAGTACATCTTTATTGAATATTGCTTTTTCAGGTCAAATATTTGCGATGACCAAAATGAAGACAATAGCTGCTACCGTATTGAGAAAATTTATTATTCAAATTGACGAACCTATACCAGTTGCGAATGTTAACCTAAAACTCAATTTTACTACGAAACCGGCTGAAACTATATGCTTGAGATTTAAAAAGAGATAATATTTATCATTGTTGTCTTTATTGTGGGGTTTTTAATTGTTTAAGAAGTTTAGATGCGAATGTGTGAATGGTATGAGTGTGAGAATGATTGAAAAGGAATGAAAGAACGCATCGGACGAGAAAAAAGAAAGGGACCGTTGCGTTAGTTTAGGATATTTGTTTAGGGTTAGGGTTACACCGTCTGGACTTTGTCGCCTTTGTATAGCTACATCGAGGCCTCCCGAACGTTCTCGATAATGTGAAATACCGGAAAAGCCTTTGTGCGTGGTTTGAAATGATCGGAAATTTCCAGAAGGAATGATGAGAAACAACGGAAGACGATGGAGGGGATGTAGGGTATAAGTAGGCGACGGAAAGAGCTAGTGGCTCTCTTTTTCTGCGTTCTGCGTTCGGGGTTGCTGTGCGTTATGCTGTGAGTTCGGTAATGATAGACGGGTGATAAGTGTAACGGAGAGTACGGAAGACAACGGGGAACGGCGAAGGATTACGATAGGCGACGACGAGTCGGATTCGGATGTTCCTAGTGGTTGTTTTCGGACGTAGAGAGTTACACTTATTGTTAGCATTAGATCATTAGATTATAGATACTTACTATTCTATCTCTTAAAAACATTATACCTTGTTAAGTATTTATTATATAAATACTGCTTTACAATTACCATTACATAAATATATATATCTCTATTCCGAAAATCTTTCATTATTATGTTACTAATCAAACAATTGTAATATATAATTAACCGTACAAATTAAAAATAAATTCTTAATACTATACGTTTCTAGTTTTTTATTAGGATATCGGTATTCGCATTCCTAACTATAAAAGATGCAATTTCACAAATAGACTGAAAAATAAACACATTAAAATAAAAATTCAGTATATTACAAAATAACTCGAGTGATACTTAAATTACTTTTATCGGTAAATTGGTTATAATGAGTATATTTGAATTTATTCGTAGAAGCAAAGTATCACACACCTCACACACACACACACATATATGTTTATTTTTAAATGTCATATAAAGTTATTACTTTTGAGTGAGAAGAATGATTCTTTCCTTTGTATCTTTGCGGAACGACTCTCACGGTCCGAACGGTGTTAATATTCTGTTATAACGGTGTTTATATTCTTATAAATTCAACTATTTATTAAAGGACGTAATTGCTTAGGTAGTAGTGTTCTCGTCTGTTGCATCGGTAGGTTTAGTGTTCGATTCTTCTAGCAGAACTTTTTTTGAATTATTTTTTTATATGTATAAATTTAAAAAATTTTTTTAACGTTTAATAATTTTTAATTATTTAAAGGAAAGAGAACGAAAGTTATCACAAAGAAAATTAGAAATATAATAATAAAATTTTTCAAATCTTGCGCAAATATTTAAAGACGATTATTTTGTAGAATAACAGTTATCATTTTATTTATTACCTAGTAAACACAATCAAAATATATGAAACTTTAATAATAATAAATAACAATTATATTTACTTTAATCATTAAATATTTCATGCAAAATACTGGTGTGTATACTTATGTACGCATGTAAGAAGTTATACTTCTTTGACGTACCAAAACAAATATAACCTCAATAACCTCAATAATAACTTCAAAAAAATAACCTCAAGAAAAAATAATAATAATTATTATTATTATAAATACTAATTTTTCTTGTTACTTTTTAATTTTCCTTGTTTTTTTTTAATTAATGTTATTATTATTATGTTATTATTATTATTATTATTATGATTGTTATTATTAATTTTTTGTTTGCATAGAATATAGTTGATAAAGGAACCAGTTCTCCCCTCCCTGGTTAATGATCGATAATATTCTCTAATGTAAGAAGATTATTTTTCTTTTATTATTATATTTTTATTCATTTATTTATTTATTTAATTTTATAAATATATATATATATATATAGCGTGACTAGCTAAGAAGGGTTAGGATTGGAAGTATGAGAAAATAAGCTAGTAATTATTATTTTTTATTAAGTTAACAAAAAAAAAAAGAAAAATATTTTCGATCGATCGATATATTATATATATAAGAAAGAATAAAAAAATATCAAAATATAGATATCAGTCCACATTAAATATAAAAGTGATATATCGAATTACTTTATGCGTCAACGGCTATGGTGCGGTAACAGCACTATTTCTCTCTTTGACAATTAGTCCAGTCAATAAGGGCCAAACTTCGCGATCTCAGGAAAGAAGGTGAAAACTTGATCTAGGGATAAATAGACGACGCTGAATCGAATGGTGCTAATTCTTTTGCTATAAAATGTGCCATTTTTGAGAAAAATGGTTAAAAAGGGAAAAATGGCCTTATCTTAGAATCTAGGCATTTAATCGAAAAGAGTTTTAAACAAAAGTTGTAGAGATTTGAAAAATACATAAAAAATGTTCTAAGGTTTATCTTCGTATTTGCAAAAATAAGCGAGAAAGAGTGGTAAAAGTAATTGTAAGAGTGGGGAAGCACGTCCCGCCTCTCAGTCGGCTTTTACACGCGGGCGGGCGCTAGTGTGCGTGCGAGCATCCGTGTGCACTAATACACAAACGAAGGATCTTCGGCAATCTTCGGGACTCTCGGTCTTGAATGCAAGTGCGACTGAAAGAAGAAACCGATATTTCTCCCCTTCTATTTTTTTAGGCGATAGCGAGTATTTGTTTTCCTGGCCATCGATAGTTGAGCGTTCTGTGTAAGATTTTTTCTTTCGGTTGCGAGCATTTTTCGTTTTGGCCGTCGAGTTTCGATCGTTCTGTATATCTATATATATTGGCGTATAAGCGCGGCGTTTTTAAGTCGAATCTTGATGCTTATGGCACGCTTTTTCTTTATTTATTATCAAAAATAATGAATCTTGAATAAAAGAAAAACAATAATTCTTTCTTAATAAAATTTATATTAAAATTTTTTCTTTCTTTTTAATTTTTTTAACTCTAAAACTCTCTCTCTCTCAAAAACTCTACTCTGCTCTCTAAGAATTTACATTTTCCCCAATTAATCAAAAGCCCTGCTTCACTCGCAACTTTTAGTACCTCTTTTAATTTATCTAACCCGCTCACTAAATCTTCTGACGGTACTATAAGATCGTTCATATATACGCTAATACTATTTTATTATTTATTAACTTCCTGAAAATTGCATTAATATATCTCTGAAATATAGCAGGTGAGTTACACAAACCAAAGAGAACTTGTAAAAACTCGTAATGCCCATCAGGTACTATAAAAGCTGTAAATTTCCTAGAATCTATTGGAATTCTATCACAGTGAAGGTAAATATGATTAAGAATTAAAATAAGATGCTTACCTTTTTCAGCTGCTACTGCTGCTGCTGCTGAGATAGACGTCTGGCTCTGCTTCGATCAACACAAATAAAATATTTCTAGTCGTTGGTAATAATAATACTTCATCTTCAAATTTATTTATCTTCAAATTTATTTATCTTTAAATTTATTCTTTTAACGTTATCGATCAATCTTATATAAATGTTTCGCTGATTTTACATATCAAAATACGAACTTATTAATTAATACTGGATACAGATTTATAAACAAAAACAGAAATCGGACTTATTATTGAAACTGTGACTCATTACTTAAACTGAATGCAGATTTAATATCAAAAATTGGATACATACTTACCGACTAATACAGACTTATTAATTAATACAGACTTACTAGCTATAACTTTTTATGTAATTAATATTTCAGTATTAAATTTTAAAGAAGGGAGCATAGGACTTGTTTATACAAAAAAATGAGGCATTGCAATTATATACTTTTACATATTTTTATTATTTATTACAATTATCAAAATATTTGTCAATAATTTTCAAATTTCATTTTCTATATGTATATTGTAATAGTAATATTAGGATTAAAAATGATACATTATATCACTAATCTTGAAATAACAAATTACAAAAGTTAACATTTTTTTTTGTATGGTATGCTTGAAAACATTTTCAAATATGAAAATGAACTTTACAGTTCCTACAGATATATGAAATCTCTAGCAAAATCTGACAATGAATCTTCATATGTCTTCGAAAGAATTTCTTCCTCCATTTTGAGGATTTTTAGAAAAATATGACACTTAATTTTAATTATTTACAAATAGGAAAATATTGAATAAATCTCTATAAATTATACTTTTTAGACGGAATCTGTTCTTATATCGTTGGAAGTTTCGAAAAGAATGTTTCGGTTTCAGTAAAAAAACAGATACTGAATAATATTCCATCCCAAAATTTTCTAAAAAATCTTAGTTAAATATTTTTTGAATAAATAAAAAAGGGAATATATTTAGAAGATAAATTTTCCTTTGTAGAGCGATAATCGAACAAAATACACAGAGTTATACAATATACAGTCAAGACAATATACAGAAAGCTTAATTTACGGAGCTCAGATGATGCTGGTTTCAATAAGTATCGGCAAAACAATGAATAAGTATAAATACACTCATAAATATAATATAATAATTATATAATATATAATATAACAAATATAATATTTCTAATAGAAATATCTAATTATTTTCGGAGATATAACTGTTTTAGTGACCCGGCATCTAAACCGGCTCGGCTGGAACGAATCGGACAAAAGACATTAGGGGGACTATTCGTCTACCTGTGATCGTTTCCTCGTAAAACCTTTTGTGCCTTTATATATAAATTGAAATACAATAACCAAAGGTAACCTTTATAAAAATCTTTTATAAAAATATGATCATTTTAACACTAAACCTACAAACATTTTATGAATACCTATTAATTTCATGTATACTAAAAAAAAATTTTGAGCAGCAAAGATCATGAGCAGTCAAATGGAGCGGTTCAAAAAAACATGTATCTTAATAAAGAAAGTCAATAACTTAATAAATAAAGTCAAAACTTTTATAAACCGGGAGCATATCTTGCTATAGATGAACAATTGTTTCCTACAGAAGTACGTTGTAGATTTACTCAATACGTGCCCAACAAACCGGACAAATTTTGCATAAAATTCTGATTAGCTTCCAATGTAAGTAGTAAGTATATAGTAAACGGTTTTCTATACTTGGGAAAAAATGAAGGAAGTTTTAATTTAATAGTATCCAAAACTTATAAAATTTCTACGCAGTTAGAAACCCATTGCCTTAGGTGCATACCTGCACTTTTAGTTATTTGTATTAATTCATCGGCTAGGGGCACGAAATATGAATATTGATTTTTGGTTATGATCGATTCCGATCGTACATACTCCCCTCCCCTCCGTTGAGAGGGTACCGATCAATAACATTCTTAGTCTATGTAAGTGCGGCGTGATGGCTTACGCTAAAGTTTACAAGGTTTGGTCGTACATTGTTTAACATAATCTTATCTTGTAAGTCTTGTATGTACAAGCTTAAATATCGCAAGTTTAAGTTATGTATGAATAGACATGTGTTTGAGAATGTTAACAGAAAATGTGGGCGAGACAAGGGACTCTCTGCATTTAAGGGGCGACAACTTAATAGTTTTTACGGATCTTAGAGGTACACCGTGTGACGAGGGCGCTAAACTTTTGGATAAAACCAAACAGCTCCCGAAATCAGGAAAATTAGTGTTAGCTCGTGCTAGGGTAACGAACATTGGAAAATATAAATTAATAATAATACCTATAAAAGAACAAGCTGCGAACTCTACAAAATTAGAAACGCTAGTAGAAGCGCCTTACTTTCTGTTACACATGAATTAGGCCTTAAATCGGTAAGCATTGCTAAAACATATAGTATCGATGGCACACCATGGTCGCACGTCTAAAAGAAACTTTGTAATACATTCGAATCCGAAACTTGTAAAATTATAATTTGCTATAATGAAGTTTTAACTCCAGAACTGGAACAACGGAATGACATTCTTGCGGAATACCATTCCTCGGCTATCGGTGGACACAAGGGGGTAATAAAAACTTATAACAGAATTAGGCAGAGTTACCATTGGCCGAATATGAAAAGGGACATACAGGAATTCATTAGAAATTGCGAAAGTTGTCAACTAAAGAAATTAGTCAGAATTAAATCCAAGGAACCAATGATACTAATTGATACGTCAGGAACAGCATTTGACAAAATAGCCATGGATATTGTCGAACCGCTTCCGGAAACAAAAATAGGTAGTAAATATATTCTTACAATACAAGATTCTTTAACCAAATTTTTCGTTGCAGTAGCTCTAAAGACAGCTACAACGGTTGATATTGCGGAAGGCATGGTCCATAATTTTTGTAATATATTTGGAGCACCACGCTCAATTCTGACTAATCAGGGAACAAATTTCACAGGCTCCCTACTAAGAGCAATTGCTAAACACTACCATTGTAAGCAAATAAAAACAACGGCATTTCATCCGCAATCCAATGGATCGCTCGAACGTTCGCATATTGTCTTAATAGAATATCTAAAATAATTTATTAGTAAAAAGAGCGAGTGGGATAAATGGCTCACCCATGCTATGTTCGCATATAACACCAGCACACATGAGGAAACGAGATTCACACCTCATGAATTAGTATTTGGAAGACAAGCGAATGCTCCTTCGGGGGAAATGCTTACTAACGTTGCTCTGCAAAACAGCTACTTAGAATACTATTTAGACTTACTTCATAAAATTAAGTCAGCCTAAGGAATAGCAAGACGGAACCTGGTGGGCGCGAAAATAAAATCAAAACTTTATTACGATTGAAATGCTCGCGGCTAAAAACTTGAGGTTGGAAATAACGTTTATCTTTTGAAACAACCGACGTCTAAGTTCGGAAATCAATACACTGGCCCCCACCAGATTCTAGAGATTCTGCCTAAAAATAACATCAAAATCAGTTATAAAAATAGAAGTAGGATTGTCCATCGAGACAAAGTAAAATTAGCTAAACATAAAAATTAGGACATTATTTGCAAAACTATCATAAAAAAAGTTTTTATAAAAACCTGTACATCTGTAACAGAAAGGATGCATTCCGAACTGTGCTGCATCATCATCTGTTCCTTTACCATAGCTACCGTATTGTTGGGATACGATTGCGGCGGGACAGCTGCGAATATAACATCTGTCTCACTGCCGGAGACGGGGGACTGCAAGCTCCCCATCACAACGCCCAACAAAACGAAGACGTACATACAACTGTTGCAGCTGACTGACTACAGGACAACACCGGTATACCAGTGTCGGATTGAAGTTGACCGTACCATTTACTACTGCGGCATGAGCTCACATATATCAGCTGTTCATAACGGGCGCTTCGTATATCTGATGGACGTGTCTGCCGACGTTTGTAAATCAATCATTAATATCGGTACACTTTCCTTAAATTCGTTCATTCAATTAAACAGACTTCGCGTAAATTGTATGTAGTAGTATAGAGTGTTGTACGAACAAATATCAGAACATATACGGGAACCGTGAGAGTGAAAGATGATGTGATCTCGCTAAGGGGACATGTGCGGTGCACCTTTTCGGAAGGAACGTGCCTCACGGACGAAAACGGGAGTACCTTTTGGACAATAATTCCTAAATCGGCGTGTAACTTTGAGCAATATACAGCCTTATACGAAGGCATAGCAACGAAAATAGTTTCACCTGTCACCATTTCACTATTGTCAACGA
>QUOG01000281.1:2520-13017 GCA_010416905.1 Polistes dorsalis
TGAAGAAATAAATGTAAAATAAATGTCAAATAAAATAAACGTAAATAACTTCAAATAACTTCAAAACATAAAGACCAAACAAAAAAAATAAATAATTAGCAATAATATTAGTTATTACTGGGACATTTAAATTATTTAAATTTGTACCGGTAATCACAGGCTTAGCTGATGGTTCTCAAAGTAAATTAGAAGTTGACAGGGAACATAAAATTTCATTCGCAGGCAATTCATATCATTTTTAAATCATTTTTCTTCGCAACCAATGAACCCTACAACGTTTCGCATTAGCGTGCATTATGGTTTCCTTATTTTCCTTATTATTTTCCTTATTTTCTTTATTTCTTTTCCTACGAAGATGATAATCTCTACATTTCTCTGCATTAGTTTTAGGCATATTGAAAACTAAAACAGAAATTTAAATGTATACTGATCCTGGTCAATAAAAAGCTGCAAGAGATTATAGTTTAATAATAACTTCAAAATTAAAATAATTAAAATAATTAAAATAAAATAAATAAATTTTCAATAATTAATAATAAATAAATAAATTTAAACTATAGATAAATGTGAACGCTTAATCTTAATTTTTGTATTGTTGCTAAGGAGAATAGTTGAAGATCTACGTCCGATCGGCAGTATTGTTTTATTAATTTAAATCGCAACGTGTCCAGCAACTTTTTGTACGATTTTCTGGCAAATCTTTAGTGAATCTGGAAACTTAAGCCACACAACATTTACTTCTCCATCTTCATTGTATTCAATATGAAATAACTACAATTTTCCCGAATGCCAATATATACTCTACATTTGTAAATAACATAAAATATAACTTCAATAAAAACTTTAACAAAATAAAGATATTTAATACAATTTAAATAAAATACAATTATTAAAAAAATTAATAAAATAAAACAACAAATAAGAAAAAAGAAAAATTCTTGGTTAAATCAATATAAAGTATAATACTATATTGGCTCGTCAGGCAAAAAGTCTTGTAGCATAAAAGCTCTAGTTGATAAATTAAATATAATAAGGAATTGCGGTTTTAACAAAAAATTAAACACCTATCTCACCTCTTGCTCGCTTCGCTTGTATACGGATTCAACAAAAAGGTTCACCTCGTTTATGGAAGTATAATTTTCTTATTTTGCTTCTAGCTTAAATCGTTTTGTTCGTCGCTTTCTTTGTAAATTCTTTACTACTTATCGAAGACGTGTCGTCGTAGGCGTCCAGTGGAAGAATGGGACGAGTGCTTTGTTTAATAGGCCCTGCAGGGCGTGCTTAGCGACGTTTTGAAGAGTGAGGAGGGACGATAACAAAATTTCGATATTTTCAATATTTTCGAAATGATTGAGTGCTGTTACACAAATATCGATTTATTTTTTTGTTTTTATTTTTTTTATGAAGTGATTCTTGGAACATTATATATTGTCATTTTATTATTTAATTATGGTAAAGAAAATAACTAAGTGTAGTACCTTTCTATCGTTTCTATAATTCGTTATATAAAACGATAGCGAACGTTACAAAATTTCTCGATTAATCAAAATACGTATCAATGCTATTTTCGTTGAAGCTCACTTGCCTTTTCGATAGAGCTTAAAAAACAACGGAAAAGTATTTTTTAATTTATAGAGCACTTTTGAAATGTTAAACCCAAAACACACAATTTATGTTATATAATATTTTTACTATTTCTATTAATCTGATAATATCAGAAGATATTAATGTTCAGTATCAAATACATTTCTCATATAAGAGTCCTCTCTCTTTCTTTAATAAGCATACGTCATGCACGCATTTTATTTTTTTGTTATTTACATCACACATTCCTAATATTCTAGGAGTTATATAGAATCCACTTATTTCAGACACACACATTCTTTCTTAGCAGGCACGCCTTTTTTCTTTCATTCAATACTTGATATCCTAAACAAACATCCCTCCTGATACATTTCTGGCTTTCATACTTTGTCTTATCATCGGTCGCCTACGTCATATACTCCTTGTCGTCCGCTTCTTTTTCTAAACACGTATCCAACTAACGACCACTAACCCTTAAATTTTTTTACACACACAAATGTGCCCTTGTAACATTACACTTAGCCTTTTTCTCACATAGTCTACATTAAGCATAGTTAGTTGTCCATAAGCATTTATACAGTCCACACACATCAAGCATTCATATAATTGTACTGCAGTCGCCAAGACTTAATAATAAAAAATCATTGTTGACTAAAGAACTGCCTTTAGTATTACTACAAAACCATCCACACCGTATTAATTTTCTGTCGTCAGGATTCCGTACAAGACGAGCGTATAATTCGACTTAAAAAATTTGTACGTTAGTTTGAAACAGATTCGCGTCAGCATAGATACATTGCGCGCGAACAACTAATATTTATTTTAGTTTTCATTGACACTATTATATTTTTAAAGTAATCGTCCAATTGTCACAGGAATACCATCAGAGGCAACATCGAATATTACTATTACAAAAGTAACTGAATAAAAGAATTGTGTAAGATCGGAATTGATCGTAACCAAAATCGATATTCATAATACGCGCCCTAGTCGATAGGGAGTTACTAGACACTAGCGTCCATACCCCCACCACTCGACCCTCCAGTGCGTGCACCCTGCAGGGCCCATTACCAAAGACATTCGAGCTATTCCATCGCTGGACGCCTACGAGGATAATTTTAGACAACGAGCGAGAGCATTATTAGAAGGGCAAAGAATTCACATACTAGACAGAGGCGATAATTAACGGTGAGAGATATTATTTCTATTTCTTTCAACTGGATTGCCCATCCGGGTTAATCGTGACGAGAAGTAGATCACGGACTATGTCCGTGATCCATCGTCGTCCATTGTATTTGATACCAACCAGGGTTTTTATGCCGCAAGGCTTTTCCCTGACGAGCCAATTAAAGCATTGCACTTATTGGCTCAACGAAGCGTTTTATTTATTTTAATACACCTTTTCACTCTCCTCATAATTAGCTTAATCCAATCGCCAGAGGACTCCACGTTGGGGGAATTTTGGCATATACAAATTGAGTCGTCTCGATTTTTGAGAAATTTTTAATTTTTTTTTTAATTTATGATTTTTGAAATTATACTTCTTTTTATTAGGTGTACAAATAAGTTTCCGCCGTTTTTTATTAAAAATTAAGTATTTATTCTAGAAGAATGGTAATTTTAAGGTTATTTAAAATACTGTCCATCACTTGCAATGACTTTTTCCCATCTCTCAGGCAACATTCGGATCCCACGTCGGAAGAACTTCTTGTCTTTTGAGGCTATCCACGAATCAACCCAATTTTTGGTATCTTCATATGATTTGAACCGCTGCTCCGACAGAGCATGTGCCATGGACCGAAATAGGTGATAATCGGACGGTGCAATGTCTGGTGAATACGGCGGGTGGGGTAACACTTCCCAATCAAATGTTTCCAAATACTTTTTCACGGGAGCCGCTACATGTCGTCGAGCATTGTCATGCAGGAGAATAATTTTTTCGTGTCTAGAATAGTATTGAGGGCGTTTTTCCTTCAGAGCTCGGCTCAATCTCATTAATTGTGTTCGATAAAGGGCTCCGGTGATTGTTTCGCTCAGATTAAGCAACTCATAATACACTACACCCAGCTGATCCCACCAAATACACAGCATGAGTTTTTTTCCGTGAATATTCGGTTTTGCTGTTGATGTTGACGCATGGCTTGGTAATCCCCATGATTTTCTTCTTTTTGGATTATCATAATGTATCCATTTCTCGTCACCAGTGATGATACGATGTAAAAAACCCTTTTTTTTATGTCTAGCAAGCAGTATTTCACTTAAGCATAATCGGCGTTCAATATATCTCGGCTTTAATTCGTACGGAAGCCAATTTCCTTGTTTATTAATCATTCCTAATGATTTTAAACGATGTGAGACTGCTTGCTGAGTGACTTCTAATGTTACAGCAAGTTCTTTTTGTGTTTGAGATGAATCTTCCTCCAATATCTCCTCCAATTCTGCATCCTCGTAAATTTTTGGCCTTCCACTGCGATCTTTGTCTTCTACGTCGAAATCACCGTTTTTAAACTTTTGAAACCACTCACGACACGTTCTCTCACTCAAAGCAGTCTCACCATATGCTTCTACGAGCAATCGATGCGCCTCAGCAGCAGATTTCTTTATATTAAAGAAGTAAACTAATATTTCCCGCAAATGACGCTTATTTGGCTCAAATTTGGACATTTTCAACTAAAAAAAATTATATTTTACCAATATGAAATCAATAATATTAAAAGGTTATGTTGTTCTTAAACGTCGAAACTAATTTTTAAGCAGGATATCATCTGCGAAAGTTAACGGAAACTCCGCGCCGCGCTATCTACATTAAAACGGCGGAAACTTATTTGTACACCTAATAATTTTTGATTTCTTAATAATTAAATCGTCTTTCATAGATATTTCGTGTACAAAATAATTTCTTTGTCTCACGTTTGCCAGGAGTCCCACGACGGCCTTAGCGTTTTTTTATATTTCATACATAAACTATTTTCTTAAATAATTTTAGATAAGTATGCGATTCTACACTTTTTATTCCATATACAAAAACTGTAACACATCCAAGAAAAAGACTCCACTACAGTATCGGATCTATGCATATAAATTTCATTTTCAATGTTTCACGATACGAAGATTTCTTTCAACTAATGTTTCCTCCGTAAAGAGTCTATGTGAATTATTATGCGAATAAAAAATGCAGCTGCAGTTACAAGGAATAATCAATACCAGAATCTGTTAAAAAAGGTAAACATTACATAATTCTCCTAAAAAATAATTATTTATAGCATTATTAAATTTATTCTTTCTTCATAGGTTTTCAATTATTTTACTGGAAAAGAAAGCGTATAACTTTCAACAACAATGAGAAGAAGCTGACAACACTGCAATCATGATAGATTTTGGAAGATACCGCCTTCTTTTTACGTATAATGGGAAAAAAACAAATCTATTAATATTCTGTCAAAGGAAGTGAAGAAAGAATGCATCTTAGTTATTATAAATTTGAAAAACTAATAGCAAATACAATATATTAAGAAAATCTATACTTGTGCGTAATGTTTCTCCAAGCGTCATACCAGGTATTGAAAGAGATATTATTGCTTATTAACTTACAAGAAAATATTGTAGACTTGCATCAACTAATGTCTTCTTCATAGAGATTCCATTTAAATTTTTATGCGAATAAAATGCAGCTGTAGTTACAAGGAATAAGCAAAACATAATTCTGTTAAAAGGTAAAAATAAAAATTTTGCTTCTGACAAAAACAAATATCATAATTTTCTTTGGAAATATTAATTTATAGCAATAATAAACTTATTCTTTCTTCATAAGTTTTCAATTACTTTACTGGAAGAGAGTACGTATAACTTTCCACAACAATAAGAAGAAGCTGACAACACTGCAATCATGAAAGATTTTGGAGGATACCGTCTTCTTTTTACCGCACTGCAAAGGAACCATGTACATTTATTTTTTATCAAAAAAATTGAAGAAAGAATGCATCCTAGTTATTACAAATTTAAAGTATAAATAGGAAATGTATTATATTGGAAGATTCCTTAATTCGCAGAGGTTTCATGTGAATTATTATGCATATAGAATGCATCTACAGTGACAAAATATAATTTAAACAAGAATCTATTAATAGGTAAAAATAGAAATATTGTTTAAGAAAAGAGAGAGAGAAGCAAATATTATATTAATGTTAAAAATTATTTATTTAAAACATTGTAAAATTTATTTTTATTGCATTAACTTTCATTCTTTTTACAGGAAGAGATTGCGTAATCTTTATTTTATTATCGACAAGTGAAGTGAGTATACCCACATCTCTGCGAATCCAGCTGATACCAATGGAGAATGTTGTTAGGCGTATATGCTGTGAAAAAAAATGATTGCACAAGCATACCAATCGACTGCGAATGAAATTTTATGTACTCCATCAACTTTGAATTTACTAATGACTTCTGCACTATCGCCTCAGCTTGTGATTATTGGTACAAAAATTGTTATGAATTTAGCGGATAGCAATAATCATCAATTTGATACTTTCCATTATCAAATTCAGTGGGCTCACTCCGATGAACTGCTGATTGATTCAATTATACAAAAATCTCAAATTTTAATGTTGAGGAAAACTTAGTTATATGATTATGAGTCCTTTAGTATACCAAATTGCAATTGTTTAATTCAATACAAACGATTAAATGTTTGAGCTGGAGGTATTGCTATCTATCACAATGCGAATGATATAACTAACATTGTGACCACTACCATTAACATGACTGTGAGGGTTCTGTAACATTTCAACCAACGACATTTCAACCGCGACATTTCAACTGACGACTTTTCAACCGGATGAAAATTCAACCCACGACTTTCAACCGAGTGATAGTTCAACTGACGACTTTTTAACTGCGACTATTTAACCTTATGACTATTAGGATGGGATTGAGAATAATTACTTCTTTGGCAGTCGAACACAATAAATTGAAAAATTACTGACATTTTATTTTAATCTCGGTATTATCAATAATAACTGAAAAATGAATGGATAAAAAAATTATAATGACAATACAGCAGCAATATCATCATGAAGAAACTGTAACTTTTTAGCTAGATCATAATCAGTTACAATATTTTTAAGCCGTAAATCAACGTCCACGTAAATCATCTTTTTAGCGGCAACCGTCATCCTAGTATTCATTTGCACTAATAAATATTCAGTAATGGACTGCTCACACTTCAGGACACTAATATACTTGGACAATGATGCATGATTAACACGAACTTTACCGTTAAATGAGTTGTGCTAACCCTCGAGTGAATTGTTTGTCCTCATTAGGTCTTGAAGTACAACATCATGACAATTCCATAGCCTAAACGAAAAATATAGCTTTAATCGTCGCTTACCGCTATGTGAAGGAACACCAATCCACGTAACTAAAGTAATTAACTAAAAAAAGCCTCCAAAACCACTTCATTTTCTTCATAATATTTACACCGGACCAGTTCATCAAACGCAGCACATACATCTTGCTTAGGCACAAAAGCAATAGCCATTAACATCTGCACATTCAGAGCAAACCTAACATCGTTATTGTTCTGTTTTTACAACCGTAAACTTTGCATTTGACGGCAAACACACTGCGAAAAATGGAAAAAAACATCCGAATACATCAACACCGAGGAAACACAGTCCAAATGCATTAATTATTGCAGACTAAAAATCAACCATCATTCGTTTTACATTACCACCTGGTAAATGATCCTTCAACACAAATAAAACTTTGAAATACGTGTCTTCATTTTTATTTGGCATCAACACATATACTAAAGAGAGAGATTTACCATTTACAAAGCCATGAACTGTGTATAACTGCTTGAAGATTGACGGAACCGAAGAAAAAGTTCAATCGCCAGCCCATTCCTGAGACTCAGCTAAAGCATTTTAATTCTCTTGAGTTGCGAAAATTAAAAAACGATTTCGGTTACCGCCGCTGTCGTGCAATAGCAATTTATGCCCTTTACTAGTAATAGTCAACTCTTAAGGAATAACAAAATCTTTGCGTGATTGGGGGTTTTCCACAGCTTTCACATTGACTTTACGAGCACGTTGAACATCACGAGTGAGAGAAGCCATTTTCGGCAGCCTAGCTAATATAGGCGATGACACAGTAGCAAGTGCTGACCCAATAACAGCTCCAGGATTGCCATCAGATTTATCAGCACGTTTTTTTAGTTTATTTAATACGACTCTAGCACCCATGGATGATGCATCGGCGGCATAATTGTGTTCAGAAGCATCATTGAGTACATTGCCTAAAATCGCATAAAAATATAAATACAACTAATGTTAATAAAAAATAATAACTGTGAATATATTATATTTTACCATTAAGATTTTCAGTATCAGTATGTACTATTGCAGGACAAAGTAGCGTTGACTGATATGAAACACACCTCCATGTAATATTGTCTTTGTTTACAGTTTTCTTGTTATATAAATAACCTTTATTTCCATGCACAACATTTATTTCCATGGCATTATTTCCATGAACAACAATTGGAGGGGCATGTATAAGTATAGGGGAGGGAGGATAAGTTACTAAAGATTTTAAGTGAAGATTTTAATGTTATTTTCAACTCAGAAAATTCTGATGTACTCTCATCAACTTTTTACGTGAAGATTTAAATCTTTCAATAAATAATGACTAAGCAGTTTCTACAACATAATATGGTGGTACTACAACTAATGCTGTATTTATACAACATTTAGGTAATGTTTCTACTAGACAATTTGTATCATATTTTAGCTACATTAAGCCTCTTGTAACTCACATGCCTATTGTATCACAACCGAATTTCAAAGATTCAGCATCCATGCTTTCAATTTTCTGTGGCAAAGCAGCTTCCAAAGTAAGCGGATCGAGGTTCTGTAAAAGCTTACGAGAGACCCCAATAAAGAATTTTTGAAAAAATCATGCGACCAATAATTAGATGCAAATAATTAGATACACTACGATAAGTTTATGCAACAACTATTGTTTTACGTTTATGTGATCTTTTTATCATTATTTTATATGAATGTATTTGTAACGAAATATTTTATTATTTTGACATACGACGAAAGAATGTTTAATAATAAAAAAAAAATTAATAATAAATTCAGAAAACGAGAAACGCTTAACTAAAAATAACTTGCACGTAAAACATTGACCACGTTGTAGAAGAGGTTACACGTACAATGTATTATTATTATTATTATTTTATATAGATTGCGGTCTAAACACGAGCACCGAACCTTTGACCTCACAATTGCTCGGACTAAATATACTTACTCCAATCGTAATGGTGAAGAACCTTTCTAATTGGTTTTTTGATTTTTTATTCGGTCGTACAACGAATTTTTGATAAAATAAATAAAAGTACAAAAAGAACAAACGAAGAGGAAGATACAATAAAGAATAATCAAAGCATTAAAATGTGAAAGCGAAAATAAATTAAACGAATACTTCATCTTTTGATTTGTAGAATTCGTAAAAAAAATTAAGCAGCTTGATTTCTTCTACGGAAGCTTCCGTATTCCGCTTTCGCTTTTGGTTAATTTCTCCAAAAATATGTATTTTAATTTGCATGGAAGTTTTCAATCTTACAGATTTATTATATTTTTAATTTATTTCAATAAAATAAATCTGTTGATATTTGAACCGTTAACGCTAACTATGAATTTAAAAATTTTCATTATCTTTACGTTTTTATTATTACTACAAACGACTCTATGTAAGTGTAAATAGCTCATCGTGTTAAATACAAGCGACGAAAGTGCTAATAAATGGAATCATTTTATATATAGATGACGTTATTGATATTCAATCGCTGAAGAAATGTTTAGAAGAAGTCGTGCATGAAAAAAGCTACACTCTTAAGATTAGCAATAATCAGGTTCGTGTCCTGCCGGCCGATCCGGAGTCTTATAGAAGGATTGTGAGAATATTGAAGTCATCGAACGCTAATTTTCACATATATCGATTAAAACAGGAACGGTCGTTTCGGGTTGTCTTGCGCAACATTCATCATTCCGTTGATTTGAGTGCTCTAAAGGACGAACTTCAAGAGCTTGGGCATGAAGTTGTAAACATAAACAACATAAGACACAGGGTAACACATAACCCGCTATCAATGTTCTATATTGACCTGAAACAGAAACCAAATAACAACACAGTATATAACATAAACAAACTAAACAATACAATAGTCAAAATTGAACCACCCCTAAAAAAAAGAGAAATAGTTCAATGCAAAAGGTGCCAAAGGTACGGTCACACTCAGAGGTATTGCAATCGCACATACCAGTGTGTCAAATGTGCAGGTCAACAAGCAACGGCTGATTGCAAAAAATCAATAGATACTTTACCAACCTATATTCTATGTAGCGGCCTACATACTGCGAACTACAAGGGATGTCCACGCTATCAAGAACAGCTTAAGAAAACATTCCCGAAACCAAGGCTCAGGGAAATTCATAATATTCAGACCAACCTACAAGCTGACCAGGTGGGGAAAAACCAACATTACACAAAACCAATGGTGTTTTATGCTCAGGAAACGAAGGAAAATAATCACCTGTCAAATAATTCAAACCTGGAGACATCCAATAACGAAAATACAAGCAATTGTACAGAATCTTCCGAAAGTCTAAGGAAATTGGAAAAATTTATCGAAAAACAATCTGAGCAAATAAATAACCTCATCTCATTATTAACAGTTATCGTAAGTAAATTGTCAAGTATCGTCAAATAATGAAGACTCTACGTATCGCGGTTTGGAATGCCAACGGTCTAATGCAACGAAAAGTTGAGTTGGAAGCTTTATTGAAACATCAGGATATTCAAATAATGCTGGTATATGAGACACACTTTACTGACAAAACT
>QUOG01000282.1:0-12968 GCA_010416905.1 Polistes dorsalis
ATATATATATATAACGTCAACGATATATATTACTAAAATACAGTCAACGGCAATGTCGCACTGAAAGCACTATTTTGATGGTTTTTTTTTGTAAACGAATTTTGTAGCGTTCGTTGTAGTATGATATTTATTTTATTATCTTCTACGAAGGGAACGGAACATTTATTCACAGCCGTGGACTATCTGATACTTGCGCAGCGGTGCATTTTATAACAAGAAAATTAGGCTTACCGCTTAAACCATACTCGATCACAATCAACGATACACAGACTCCGATCGACGGATATCTTTGGAAAAAAGATTTCAGTCATTGAATAACAGATGTAAACGAATTCTTTCAATTATTGAAAGAGCTGGTTTTAGATAATTACATATGTCATTAGCTTTTTCAAATGAAATAGCCTCTGCTACCGTTTCAGCGAATGTTAAGTGAAGAGTTTTTCTGTTAAAACAATTTGACCTTCGGGCGTTACGAAAAATTTTCTTTGCTGTTTCTATAGTTGCGTTAACATGTTCAAAGCCCCTAATAGGCCAGTGAAAAATAGCCAAAATGCCTTAATTTTATGCATACTGATGCAAACTTTATATAAGGGTAATTTGACGACGCTGAATCGAATGGTGCTATTTTTTTTTGCAATTTGATTTCAGCGTCTTAAAAAAAAGGGTAAAAAATAGCCTTATCTTAGAATCTAGGCATTTAATCGAAAAAAAGCTTTAAACAAAAGTTGTAGAGAATTGAAAAATATATAAAAAATGTTTAAGGTTTATCTTCGTATTTGCAAAAATAAGCGAGAAAGAGTGGTAAAAGTAATTGTAAGAGTGGTGAAGCAAGTCCCGCCTCTCAGTCAGCTTTTACACGTGAGCGGGCTAGTGTGCGTACGAGCGTCCGTGTGACTAATTCACACGAAGGATCTTCGACAATCTTCGGGACTCTCGGTCTTGAACGCGAGTGCAAGTGAGAGAAGAAACCGATATTTCTCTCTTTCTATTTTTTCATTCGGTAACCAGAATGGCCATCGAGCGTCGAGCGTTCTGTATATCTATATATATCGGCGTATAAGTGCGGCGTTTTTAAATCGAGTCTTGATGCGTATGTCACTCCGTTTTTTTATTTATTGTCAAAAATAGTGAACCATGAATAAAAGAAAAACAATAATTTATTTTAACAGAAACTATTATTATTTAGTCGAGAGTAAAATAATGAATTATTTTATATCTCGACACATAAAATTAATTAGTATAATTAATTGATATAAATTTTTTGCCTCAACAAGATTTTATTTGTATATCATATTAAATACGTATTCTTTTTAAGACGAAACTTAAAATTTAAATATTTTTCCTAATAAATTATGTATTTAACAATTTTTCAAAAAATTATAGTTTTTTGGAATGAATTAATTTTTTTTTTATATTTTGGGCAATTTCAAAACGAAAGTATTCTTTACAAAATCTTGCTAAAGCTCATAGTTTTTGAGTTACATGCATCCGTTGTGCGTGAAGCCAATATCACGTAACCGGCCGTTCAGCAACACTCCGCGTGTAACACCATTGTGGTCTAACCGGACACAATTTATTAATGAATTTTAAAAGTTGTCGATGTAACAGAATAATGCTACTCTGGTTGAATTTAAAGAGAAGTGCATAGAATTTGGATGTAGTCACTACAGGATCTAAGGCCGAATTGATACAGCGGCTAAAAGAATTTGATTCCTTAATGTTTGATTGATTTCACAGAACAGAATATATACTTATTAATAAAAACAGAATATAAACTTATAAACGAAAACAGAAGTCAGACTTATTATTGAAATTTAATACGGACTTATTACTTGAACGGAACGCAGACCTACTATCGGAAACTGAATACAGATTTATCAACAAATACAGACTTATAAACTAAAGCATACTTACTAATTAAAACTAAGAAATACCAGATTTACAGAAAAATTATGAATATCGTTTCTTTTCTTCTTGATCTTCTTTATAGGCCTATTTCTACTCCCACTTCTTAGACAAGTTACTTCGTTGCATATCGAATCAGTTTGCAGGTTATAAAACTTTGTTCCTTATTGGATAATTACATTGACATCTACAAGGTTTATTGGTTTAAAGAATAAACAAAGAGCTTATCTTCGGGGAGTAAAATCCAGACGACTTTGGTTCGACGAATTTTTATGAATCTGTGCTTTTGGGTAGGAGAACTGATTCCTTGTCGAACAATTATATTTATCAAGAACGATAATCGTTATATTTTATATTTATCAAAACGATTTATCAAAACGAAATCTCTAGGATGTTTATTTAAGGTTAGGTTAAGGTTATGTAAGATTTACTTTATTTATATTTATTAATTCTATTTTATTTATTTAATATTAAGGTTTAGTTTGATATAATGAGATGAGATATGAAAAAATATTAAGTATCTATACTCGTCTAAATTAATAATTAATCAACTCGTTGGGTTATTTGTTACTTTAAACGTCGTAATTAACGAAGATATCGTTGTACTTAATTCTTCGTTGTCGTCGTCTTTCGTCTTTTTTCACATGCAAACACTCCTCGTACTAAAAATGCAAATCAATTGGTCTTTTTTGTCGCCTACATATATTCATCACCCCCTTCATCGTCTCTCATCATTTCCTTGCATTCTTTTCCGAAACTTCCCGATCAATCTCGATCATAAAAATTCTAGATTCTTCCTGCACTTCCGTATCGGAAATGTTCGAGAGATTTCGGTGTGACCACCCAAAAGGGATAAATCCAAGCAATGTCATCTTACAAGTAAAACATTCATTCCTGTCTAGAGAAACGTTCTCTTTCATCCAACAATAAACTCTCATATACTCATACCCATATTATCTCAACATACGACAAATAAAGAATAACATTTCCTTAGTGGTACTTATAATGAGATCGTCTATCTATATTTCCAGAAATATCAATGCACTCATTTCTTTAAATTTTCTCTCACCCTCACAGAATAGAATAAACATAATATATACTAAAGACTTTGCCCCATCGAACAAAAGAAAACAGTCGTATAGAAAAGAATTATTGTTGTAGAGATATCTTTCAAAAAAAAAAAGACATCACGTGCCATCTGTGAAAGAAAAAATTCGCGTAATTTATATCGATAATGAAAAATTTTACCGTATTGATCTATTGTCGATTAGGTACTAAATTCAATTTGAATACTTTGATAGCGTGCATTGTCAATTGTTTTAAAGATGTCTACCAATGACGTTTCTTTTCTTTACAATTCTTCTGTGCTTCTTTTGTTCTTCTGTACGATACGACACAAGGTTCTCAGTATATATTGTTTTTATTCTATTCATTATTTTAAAAATATTAACAAGAGACGTACACACTAATGGAAAAATAGAATTTAATTTTCGATTTATTTAATATATAAATCAATACATCGTGTTTGACTAACGTTGTCAACAAGAAAGCCGAGTTATCATACGTGTAACGACAAGCTTGTGTGCGTGTATAAGCATTAGCAACAATTTGAATTTGCAAATAAGTTGCAACACACAATTCATATATTTGATTTTCTTTATATTATATTTATGCAATTTTACTTTTTACTTTTTTTAGATTTCCGAGCATTTGGAGAATACGTAAACCTAACCATATAATTATATTTACTTTTTTCTTCTTCATATTCGTCGTTGTAAGTTTATCTCTTTTCTTTTATAACATAAAGAAATATAATATACAAGGTATGAGGAGGGGGAAAAAATAGAGAAAGGAAGAAAAAGAGAAAGAGAAAGAGAAAAAGAAATAGAGAGAATAGAAAGAATTCATTCTTTATATATATTATGATATATTATAATTCTTTTTTATATATATTATTTATAAGAAATTAATTTATTAGATTAATTTATTAGACGGAACCTCTAAATTTTTAGATTTATTTAAACGGTCAGCGTAACTTTTACTAACATAGGAAAGTTTGAAGGGATAACGTAAATTTCGTTGCATGATGAATGAATTTGTTTTATTATTACAGTCAAGTGAAAAGAACAAGAAAACTATAAACTATATATTCCTGCGCGAGCTATAAATTCTGATATATTCAAACTAAATATTCTGATAATAGATCATTTAATTAGAAAAAAATCCAATTAAAATCTTAGGTTAATAAGGAAGGAATCTGTCGTTTCCAAATCTCCAGAATCGGAAATTCCAACTGCACTAGAGATATATTCTTATAACCCATAATTTATTTGACATCGCACAAGGGTGCAGAAAAAGGGTGGTAGGAGCAACAAAGGAAGGCGTTAAAATTCATAAACTAGCGAAACTTCTTTCTACAAAAGTCCCTATCAAATTCTTTTAAACAAGAAAGGAAAAATATCATTGAAAATATTAATCAATCATACATGCATTATATGATACAGTTGAGAATATCATATTTCGTATTTGATTGAACTAGAATACACTCGCAATTGAAATTTCTATACTAAATATAGTAAATATTGTTAAATAATTAAAAAAGAAACCCCAAAAGCAAATAATTTGAAGATATGTTTTAGCAGAAAAAAACTTTCATTGAATGATTCTCCTTCCCTATGCGTATACTAGTCAAAACTTTCATCTTACATATAAATCTCCAAATATTTTGATAATCCCGCAGGAAGAGGGAAATGGGAATTCCTTTTATAAGGCGGAACGAAAGCTGCATCACGTCCCATTGATCCGAAACTTTGCTTTTTGACCTGCTAACTATTGTCAGTTTTAAAAGCATTCCTTCAGATCTTTTTTATACAGGCCCTATAATATAGAATATTCACCAAGGTTATTTAAATCCTATAAATCCATTGACAATTATACGAACTATTGTGTTTACACAAAAAGAGGAATCCTTTTTTAAAACGTATACCTGAATTCAACAATTCAGAGAATATGACTAAAGGAATATAACGATTCTCCGGATTTTTTCCTAACATTTTTTTATACTTTTTTATAGATCCTCAAAATACCGACATAAAGACAACAATATTGAATGAAAAGAAGAAATTGAATCAGAAACAAATCGATTAGAATACCACATAATCAATGCCTTTAAAAATGCTGTTGCTTCTTCTCCTGAACCTTATCGTGCAATCCCTGATAGTATGGAAATCACTCATGTCAGTTAATAAGAAGAAAAAATATGGTGCGAAGTATGCTCTAGCGCACAGTATTAGAAAGGGATCTGCTATCACATGAAATTTGCGAATTGAATATAAATGAAAAAATAGCAGCATGGAATAACAAATGCAAAAGTTTAAACTTAAACGATAGATAATTAAAAACTATTACAAAATACGCATCAAGAAAACATTACCACTTCACTCATAAGATACGATTTTCTTGCGATAAACGTATTTCAAATATATGTTGTACAAAAATAAATCATTTATGGGGGTGGGTGGACATATCGAAAAAATTAGCAGCTTTAATTAATAATCACGGAATTACTGGATATTTTTCAAGGGTTAAACTACATGGAAATATTAAGGAAACAAAATATATATCATGCCGAGGCAAAAATCATTTCTTGTAAGAATCGTAGTAACCGTGATAAATTTTAACATTTCTAGCTGAAACTATTGCGGAGGTTGTTTAACTACCTAACAAAGACTTCCTGCAATGGTAATTTTTATATGAATATGCTAAATGGATTTTGATTCTTTTATAAACCCGACTACTAATTAATATATTTTTTTATGTCTTAAATATCATCTAAATGTTACGTAGAAATAATATATGGAATTAAAATTTCTTACCTTTATAATAACGTGCTGGATTCCTTTTAACAGGAAATACGCTTGTTGGCGGCTGCTTCTTTTAATCCTAACTATGGTACGTAATATGAACGAAGTCATCGTTCTTTGTCGTAGTATACGCCACAATTCGTTCATCATTCCATCTCGAAACGAAAAAAGATATTCAGTTGCAGTCTTCTCGTAAAAAAGGCCAAATATTTTATCCAATTACGATATATGCACCTCGTATGAATGGTTACTGGGTTGGAAGGTCCAACCTTTGACTCCATAGTCTAAAGAATAGAAGGATTCTTCTTGACCTACTTCCTACTCTCTTTTCTGGACCTACGGAATTTAGAAAACTATGAGCAAAAAGAAACCGATTTGATGGAAACGAAGTGAATAGAAGAAAAGGCATAACGGTGTCTTTAAGCATTATTTATTTATTTAATTCTATAAATATGTATATAGCGTGACAAGGTAAAAAAGGGGAAGATTGGAAGTATGAGAAGATAAGCAACTAATTATTATTATTTATTTATTTAACAAAAAACAGAAAGGAAACATATTTTCAATCGATCGATATATTATATATATATATAAGAAAGAATAAAAAAATATCACAATATGGATATCAAGCCACACTAAATATAAGTGAGATATATCGAATTACTTTATGCGTCAACAGCCATGGCGCGGTGATAGAACTACTTCCCGCTCGATCATTTAAGTCAAGCAGCGCTGAGTACGATAAGTACTTAGATGGGTGACTGATTCGCTTGAGAAAAAAAGAAGAGGAAGAAAAAGAGAAGAAGAAGACGGCTTCATGCCGTAAATTTGAAATACCTCTTCGTAATACCGCTCATCGTAAATATCGACAAACTTCGTGGTGTCGATTTTTACCATGTCGCTCGGAAAAAAATCATTCCCGTCACATTTTCCCAAACGCGCCAGAAGAAGTATAACTTCAAAAAAAAAAAAAGATCTGTTTATTTAATCCAAATAAAATTGGATTTACTTCAATACAATTTTCGCAATGAGATTTTAATGCATAAATGCCTGTCCTCAAAAAATTCTGATTTTTAGAATTATTAAACTCTGATATGGAATTTTTCAGACTGTCTTCATTTGTAGATTGTTTAGCACGTAAAAACTGTTCTAAATGTTTAAAAAATGAAAGGTAGTTAAAATGGAAGAGCCGGTAATAAAATGGGTGTTGGCAAATATGCAAACAAACACTCCCGTACATTGCTTCGCATACGATTGCAATGATGTTCTGAAACAGAAAAAGAAAAAGAACGATTAACATCCTCGTCGTAATATGAAACCATTGAAATTATTACAGAAATGTTTGGTAGAGAAATTTACTTTCTGTTAGTCTTCACTGATGAATGTAAGACTTGGCTCTTACTCTTAAGATGACGATGCGTACACTTTTCGAACAAAGATAAGAAAATTGAATTTCTTATCGCGACTCGCGCATTAATTCTACTCCGCGATAAAAATTTTATTTTAATTATTCGTAGAAAAAATGACACTTCTCCGCGATACAATTTTACTTTTATTAATAATACAAACAATGATTCTACTTCGCGATACAAATTTTTCTTTATTAACCGTTAGAGTCACAGACAGCGCGATCGCGCTGTTCAGATTTTATGTCGAGAAAACCCAGCACATTTCGAACATTGTGGACAATTGACGATGTGTTACGGATTGCCGAAGTCGAGCGCTCAGATTTACTGACACAAGTATTGTACATTAAACAGCTCCTTTTAACGTAAATAGTACAGTTTACAATAGGTAGAATAGTACTATATACAATAATACAATAATACATTACAAAATAAAAATTTTTATTTTATCTCTTCAATAATTTTTATTGAACTATCCTTCGAAGTGCTCAAAATACGTTGTCTTTCGCGCTTTACCGGAACAATGCAGTTGTCATCATCGACGATAATATGATCACATGAATGTGTTTGTTGTAATAGATTTTCTTCTTCGATTCATTGTACCTTTCTGGGGATGCACCAAATTTAGTAAAGTTAAACAGTAAATCTTGATTAATTTCTCACTTACTTTTTGCGTTGCTTCGTTTAATCATTTTAAAACACACAATTATTAATAATGAAAAGAATTAATAATTGAAGAATATGTCCGATCACTTTGCAAACTACAGTAAATGTGACGGAGCGATGGAAAAAATACGAGAATCACGTTCCCTCCCTACCACATACAAAAAGCGCTATCGCGCCGCTTAGTGTTTCTCGACATAAAATTAAACAAGCGCCATCGCACTTTTTGGGTATTTTCGTACATATATAGGGAAAGCGCGGTCGCGCTGCTTGGGATCTTCGATAGTGGTTTTTCAATACCATCTGGGACTCAAACGGTTAATTATTTCCACTAACAGTTACTCTAATTTTACAACTTAATTGTGCGTAGTTACAATATGAAACACTAACACTGTTTACCTTTCTGAAACGATAAAGAAAAAACAAAACGATTAGATTCATTGTTGTCATTTAAAAATCATACGAAATTATCGAAGAAATGTTTATTAAGAAAATGAATTTACGATTTATCGCCATTGATAAATGCCCGATAGGTCCTCTACTATTAATATGACGATGAGTAGTAGACGGAAAGCAAAAAAAAACTAGAAAAAAGTTTCTTTATCGTGAACGCGAACGCGACCGCGACGTGCTTACTGACCGCACTGCATGTCAAAAAGGGTGGAAAAAATGTTCATGATTAGAGTTCTTAAAACATTAATCGAGTATTATAATGAGAAATATAATATGAAGGGAGTATTTAAGGGAAACAATGAAATGAATTATAATATGATGTTAATTAGGAAAATGAAAAAAACTATATATAATTACAATTATAATGTTTATGGTAAGCGGTCTTTGGCTAGAGTTTACTTGCAATGGAATGTATATCATATAAAATACGTTAAAAATTATACTGAAAGTAAAATACCATTGCCCAGGTCTAACCACGAGGAGGTAACCGCTTCTGAAGACCCGGGATGTGCATCCTGAAGATGTCCACATTGGAACAAAATTGAAAAAAAAGAAAATCATCTAACCGAATACTTTTCTTAAGTAGCCCCACTCTTAAGCCAAACCCTAAGAGTTTTACCTATTCGTAAGTAATACATTTACGTGTAGAAGTCTAACAAGAAACTGATTTAAATAAATGCAAGTTATTGATAAATTTTATGTTTATATATTGGCTCAGTAACAAAATCAGATTTAAAAAAGTCATCTAAAAACATAAAAGAAAAATATATCAAAATTATTTTCTATTTAAAATACGTTAATATGTAATCTAATATTTCAACCAATATATATGTGTTTAAACAATCTGAAATATAAAGATAGTGTATTAGAGTATTAAAATAATTGTTAATCGATGGAAATGTATATTGTAATCTAGAAATATGGATGTAGCTTTTGATGTACCTTCCACTTTGAAATCTCCTCTTAGACTGGAAACGTTGTCATATAACAAAGTTTTTTTTATAGAATGTTGTTTACATAGCTTTCCGAAAGGTGCTATGTAATATCACATCGAAATTATTTAATATTCAAAGTACGTTAATAGGTAATGTAATATTTCAACCAACATATATGTGTTTAAACAAACTGAAATATAAGAAGAGTGTATTAAAGTATTAAAATAATTGCTTATTAATCAATAGAAGTGTCTATTGTTGCTTACAAGTTCAGAGTATACGATCTATGTACCGTCCTCTTTGAAATTCGCCGTTAAACTGAGTACTTGTCCTTTATAAAATTACTTTTATTAAAAGTTCATTATATGCCCTTCTTAACATTGCGCATGCGTATAAAGGGAATAATGAACTTAATAAATAAAATTCAAGATTATAACGTTCTGATTTCAGCATTTTTATCATTTTTATATAATTATTTTAAAGTTTCTTCGAAGGTAAAATTTTCTTGTAATGTAAATAAAGTGAATTAAAATAATTGTTAATTAAACGAAGGAAATGTGTATTGTGGTTTAAAAGCACATAATGTATGTCCGATGAACCGTTCTCCTCGAAATTTACCTTCAAACTGGCACGTTGTCATCTATGAAAGTACTTTTATTTAATGTTGTTTATATGACTTTTCATAAAAGAAAATTCTATTTATTACGAATAATACTTTTTGTTATACGTATATGGCCTTCGAAAAGACAGATAAACAATATTGAATAAAAGAACTTACATATAGAATAACGTACCTGATGCGTAATCTACGCAAACGAGGGAGTGAGTCGAGCGTCGGGACGTGTCGAGACGTGTCGAGACGTGCCGAGATCTGCCGAAGCGCGACGACGCCCGCGATAGAAAAACATCGTATTTCAGCGGTAAAACCAAGGAACGCCAAGATCCCTTTGTAAGAGCTCCTTCGTTCTTCTAGCGCGTGTTCTCCCATCACATCTATTAGGCCAATCATATTCATCGACAGCTACGGTATTTGTTTTTTCAGCAATTAGTCCGTGCATTGCATCGCCTTTTCCTATAAAGCTTGCGATTTTCTCAATCCTCGTTTTATTTTACCATGAGACCTGCGAGAGATTACATTGAAAAGAACTACACTCTTGCGCAACGATTACATCATCGAAATACTACTAGCGACAAAGGACAAAGGCAGTCTTACACGTAGTCAGAATTTATTCCGCTTTTTGCACACGCATCTCTTCACAAGATAGCCGCCGATAGGCAAGCTAGATGTAAGGCATTCGTCGTCGTTGTAAGGATTCATCGTGTATATAATTCAACCAGAAATTTTTTGACGCAAAGCTTTTCCCTGACGAGCAAAATAAAGTGTGCTCTTTAGTACTGGCTGGGCTCAAAAATATAACTAATTTATTTATACTATTCTTATTCCCAACAAATGTACAACTCTTGATATTCACACGTGACGGCATTTTCGAATGATAATAAAAAACACTGGAGTCGTTAAAAACACTGAAATCGTCCAACAGTACCAGTTTAACCGTGGATCTTGATGAGGTCGGTACTTAGATCAAATACTCCGAGCTTTTAGACAACAATCGACGTTTCTTTTGATTAATTAACAATTATTTTAATACTCTAAAGCACTCTACTTATATTACAGGAAAATTTTCTCCTCGAAGTTATCACTGCGCAGGATCATTAAAATAATTATATAAAAATGAAAAAAAAACTAAAATTAGAACGTTATAATCTTAAATTTTATTTATTTGGTGCATTATTCCTTTTATAAGCATGCGAAATGTTAGGAAAGTGATATAAACCACCTTACTAAAAGTACTTTTATAGAGGATATCATGCTAGTCTAACGAGGAATTTTGAAGAGGAAGGTGAACCGAACGTATACACATACATAATATTTACATACATAATTATTTAAAGTATATCGGATACAGTATTGTTCTTTACTAATATTTTTGATTGTTTAAATATCCTAACCTAGTTAATAATTCGCATTCGAAATTATTTTATATTCAAAGTTTATTAACGAGTATGGATTAAACAAATGTACTATTGTTTAAACATTAGTTGAGCATACTCCACGTACATTACATCGTGTTTAAACAATTCAAATATAATAAATTAAAGCTTACTTGTACGGAGTAGAAAACTTCAACGATAACTTGTCTCGATCTATCCAAATCTAATTGTAAACTATAAAACGCGAGTACTGCTGCGTTAAATTCAATCTAAATTTATTTACACGTTTAACTATTACTCATTTTTTTTCGGTCATTATGATACATTGTTCTTTTTAAATAATCAAATAAAATGTTTAAATTGTAGATCAACTAATTTATTAACAGATAAAATGTCTTTGGTGAGAATTCCTATCATATTTGTATTCATAAATCGCAGTTATAGCTTTCGTTAGAAAATACACTTGTTTATGGTATAAAAGAAAAGAGGTGAATTGACCACAACGAATATGACGAAGATAAAAAAATAAACATAATTATAAGATTAGGTTTTCTATTAATGCTGTATTTCCCCAATGCTCGGAAACCTAAAAAAGTAAAAAATAAAATTGCATTAGTATAATATAAAAAAAATCAAATATATGAATGTTTAGTTGCATCTTACTAGAAAATACAAATTGTTGTTAATGTTTTATACACGACCATAAGCTTGTCGTCACACGTATAATAATTCATCTTTTTTCTTGACAACGTTAGTCAAATACGATGTTGATCATGTGATCAACATATCAATTATAATCATCAGTTAAGATAATAAATCAAATACAAATTTAATATAGTAGTTAATGGCCGAGTTTGACAGTCTTCGATAGAAGCTAATATTTCTAACAAAAATTATTAATTTTTTTAAATACTGAGAATATTGATATTGTTATTATATATGTAAACGTCTCATGCAGGTTCGTGCACGTTGGCGCCTGCACTAGTGTGAGTGCGTGCGGATGCTTGTTAGGATATCGATATTCTTAAGATTAAGTGTGAAGAACATAGGCTGCATGCGTCACCCGTGGAGGGAGACCGATGCTCCGTTGTTCGATGGAAAAGTATAAAAGGACAGTCGGACAATACGGGGGGGGGGGGTAAGTTCAGTATTTGTCGGTTCTTATGTTAGTTATGATGAGTGGAGCCTAGTTTATGTTAATGGTTGGCTCGGGAAATCTTACGTCGAGAGATTGACTTTAGAATAAATATATATATACTGATACCAAAACCTCGCCTCTTAATTCTCTTATGAAACCCTTCTTATGATTCTTATGTATCTTACGGTAACGGGTTATTACAATTATTAAGAATTATCCGCTATTAAAAGTAACGGTTTTATGAAATCTCATGTGGTGTGGTTTACATATATAATAATTATGAAGATTTATTTCTGAGCTGTGTTTTCCGCAAATGCAGCCACAGTTATCTTATCAGATGTGGGTAATTAATTCTTCCGGATAAATTTTGTGTAATAGTGGCCCTAGTACAATGGGTTCTGTGAAACCGAAAAAGATTGATAAGGATGTGGTGAATTGGTTTAGGTACCTGAGTAAAGAGTTTTATGGCACCATAGTGAGATTAAAGGATCATGTAGAAAGAACAAAGCAGCGTTTCTATGAATTTATAGAATAGTCCAGTTTTTTATACCTTATCGAATGCTTGCCTAAGGTCCAGAAATTCTTCTGAACAGAATTTATTTTGTGCAACATT
>QUOG01000283.1:0-12959 GCA_010416905.1 Polistes dorsalis
CTCCGAAAATGTGACAGTAGCAGGAAAGTTTATACAACAAAAATTGCAAGAAAAATTCAGGAGTATAATATGACGTCAGTTTTTTTGCTAGGTTTAGTCGCTTCTAAGATTTAAGAGGCAAGTTTGTTTTTTTAAATGGAATGCTATGTTTTGGTACTTATTTTCTGATAACGGCTGTCGTGGTGAATACAGGTGAATCCAACGATGTGTAACATTAAATACAATAAATATTCATTTAATATGACGTACTCATTAAACCTGACTAGTCCGTCTGACTATTCCGTCCTTTGTCGGACACTTGAAGGATGACGTAACCTTACGCAAGCACGACTCGGAGGAGCTGTATCGTAGCTGGGCGGCTGGTTCGCCAAAATTGACCTTTGTTGATCTTCAAATACCTTAATGTTGCACATTGTTTGATTCACCATATCAGCCGCAGAAAATCAGAAAATAAGTGCCGAAACATAGCATTCCATTTAAAAAAAAAACTTGACTCATAATTCTCTGAAGCGACTTAACCTAGCAAAAAAAAACTGACGTCATATTATATTCCCGAATTTTTCATGCAACATTTGTTATATAAACTTCTTTGCTACTATAATACTTTCAGAGCTATCTTGGAAGCAAAAGTTAATAAATCACTCTGTATATTGTTTTCTTGTATAATATATGTCCTCATGGGGGGCGTGTACTGTCCAACGGAAGAGAGTAGCAAATGCGGTTTTGTTATCGGGCATAGCAGGGCGTGCTTAGCAACGGTTCAAAGAGGGGGGTGGGGCGGCTATTGACACTCGTCGATATTCCCTAAATGACCAGAAGCGACAATGACTATGACCATATTTTAAGTAAGATTAATATAACCGTACGTATACATACATTAAAATTAAATAAACTGCAAATATTAACTTTTAAAGTGCAAAAAAGAATATAAAAAGTTGTTTTCAAACGATTCCATATTCTTTCAAAAGTAATTTTTATTATATTTTATTGTTTAAATTAATTATTAAAACGCGTGACTCATAAAGCCGTACAATAATAATAAAAGTAATTATAGAATAGATCCTTTTTTGTCTTATAAGCACGGTCAATACAAAATTTACAATACGTATTATTTAGACACTATTAATATTGGGTAGGCAATTAAGTTATTGTGGATTGTGGATAAGAAGGAAAATTCCAAATTCAATAATTTAACTATTAATTTCATAAATAGATAAATATTGGGTTGGCAATAAAGTAATTTCGGATTTTTAGTGTGAAATAATATTTGAATTTTCTATACAAAAAATGTACTTTAATCAGTCAAATATCTTCCATTTTGTTCGATGACCTTTTGCAATCTTTCTAATAACTTCATTATCCTGCGCTCATAGAATTTCTGGTCCTCAATAGCAAAAAACTCAACTAAGTGCGATTTGAGGTCATCGTTATTACCGAAATTTTAACCCTTTAAGAAGTTTTATAAACTTCGGAATAAATGACAATCCGATGGTGCAAGGTCGGGACTGTATGAGGGATGCGGCATCACTTCCCAACCAAGCTCCAATAGTTTCGTACGTGTTGCTAAAGATGTGTGAGGCCTCGCATTGTCGCGGTGGAACACGATTCCTTTGCAATTTGCAAATTTTGGCCTTTACTCTTTTGATTGCTTTCTTCAATTTCATAAGTTGTTAGCAGTAAACATCTGAGTTGATCGTTCGGTTGTTTGGAAGCAGCTCAAAATACATAACACCCTTGTAATTCCACCAGATTGACAGCATGATCTTTTTTTGATGCAACTCAGATTTTGATATGGTTTGTGCTGGTTCATTATGCTTGGACCATGATCTTTTTCGATTAACTTTATTGAATACAATCCATTTTTCATCGCCAGTAATAATTCGTTTCAAAAAAAGGTCGATTGCATTACGTTTGAAATGTGTATCAGAAACATTGATTCGTTGTGTGAGTGAATTTCTTTCAATTCGTGCGGAACCCAAATATCGATCTTCTTAACAAGTCAAAGACGTCTTATATGATTTTCAATTGTTGTGTGTGATACATTTACCTGTTTTGCACAGTTATGTGACGATTCGATTCAATTATCGCTTTCATTTTGTCATCATCAACTTCAGAAGGTCGACAAGAACGTTGGTCAACTTTCAGTGAGAAATCTCCAGAACGAAATTTTTTAAACCAATTCTGACAGGTGCGTTCTGTTAAACAATCAACACCATAAACTTCACATATCTCTTTGAGAGCCTCAGCCGCTTTCTTGCCTTTATGAAAATAAAAAAGTAAAATGTGTCGAAAATGCTTATTTTTGCACTCCATGTTAAAACTAACAGTAAACAGACAGTTGTAAACAAAATTACACAAAATTGGTTTCTATAGCGACCTAAAGGTATCAACTATCAAATCTTAAAAAAAAAAAATTTTAACATTGAAAGAAAAATCATGAAACAAACATAACGCTAACAACTGGTGCAAACCGAAATTACTTTCTTGCCCACCTAATATAATTTTATTTATCAACTAATAAACTATCATATACATATAAAAATTTATCAGAAAAATTCGTTGTGTAAATAATAATGAACAAAATTGCAAAATTTGCAAGCAATTTATGTATTCAACGTAATGAAAGGAATATCTATGCATTTCAAGTGAACGAATAATAATTAATTTTTTCTTAAAAGTCACAGTGATTATTAAAGCAGTAAAATTGTTGTATTTACTTCTTTAGATTTTTCAATTTACAAAAGTGATACTTATATTTAATTTAAATAAATGCGTAGTAAAAATATTTTCTATCTACTGGAATGTCTCATCGGAGAGGACATGTTTCATGGTTAAGTCTTTTACCTTATTGGACAGTCGTAACAATTGCCCTATAAATCCTGCTGTGATAAGTGCATTCCAAAAGTTCACTAGGAGTAGTCGATTGACCCATCACTCCCAAAGCATTACGTCAGAAAAGTATGGCTTTTAGCCGAGAAGAAGTCAATCGTTGTCCGAAAACTTCTGTTAATGCAGAAAATCAGCTTCTACCTCCTCTAAGGCAGTCATTCTGATTGTTCTAACAAGTTCTCCGTTCCTACTTCCGATATAATACAATAAGTAGCAACCCCTCGTAAATTCCAGTGCTGATCGGGAAAAAGGTATGTTGTAACTAGGAGTGTAACAATTAAATCTAATTGTCCCATTACATAAGTATCCTTACAGATAAGTTGCCCTCCAGTAGGAAGGGGTATAAGGGTTACTGACTAATTCAACTCCCATCACATATGTATATGATATCAGATACAGTCTCATAGAGACAATACATTCAGAATTTAATTGATTTATTTAGCAGTAAGTGTTATAGTAAGTTGGGTTGCTTCTGGTCACTCGTCAAATAAATGTAGGTGCGCAGCAATATCCCCTCATTGATTATCCTCTGGAAGAAATTTTCCTAATTCCGTTAATCTAAATTCTTTCTCACTTGATATAAGAGACATGAGGATTAATCAGAAATCTTGTTCATGTCCATTTGTCTTACTTCAGATGATATCCGATTTAATCTCAAGAAAATTCTCAGTTGAGAACTTATGTGTGAATTTTTTGAAAAAGAGTGGAGTAGGGCAGTAGGAGGGCAGTATTTATGGGTCTTATTTTATCAGATCATGAGTTAACCTTACCTTGCGGCATCGACCTCGGTTCTGTCTCGTTCGATATAATTGGGCTGGTTGGATGATTGGTCCTACCTCCTTTGTAGAAATATAAGGAGCACAAACTCCATGTACACAAATGGGATATAAAAATAAAAGAGCGCCAGTGTTCTATTTTTACCAAAATGAAAGGGAAATAAAGCGGCAGTTTGAAATAGAAATAATAATACGAAATTATAACGGTAAACATTTAAGTTGTTTAAGAATAAATAATTGAAATTAAATAAATAATTATTTAATAATTGTATAAAATAATATGTAAATAGTAATAATGATAATAAATTTAGATTAAATCCTAATCATTTAGTAAAAAAAAAAAACGAGTATGTGTTATTCAACCTTTTATAATTTTATTCACTTTTCCACTTGGTAGACTTGTGACATAAGAATCTTAAATTGCTTCTTTTTGAAAATGCGAACCACGAACATATTGACACTTACCTAATTATTTACTTTGAAGTAAACGCGACGCAAGGGGTCAAAAAAAAATATATAAATCATTAATTTATAGTAAATCTTGTGCTTCATCGATGCTTTTTTATTTTTTTTTTTAAATTAATAAAATAGTGGCTTCTGGCATTAGTTTTCGATTTTTCACCATAAAATCATGAGTTTTTTCTTAAAAAAAAAATCGAAGTTTTTCACGTAAATAAAAATCCTTCAATGAAGAACTAGTTTCTAGTGCTATTATTAAACCGTCAAAATTTCATCAAAATCCATTGAGTTGTTATTGAATTATAGTGGTCACCGACTTGACAAATATAGTTTCGAGAAAAACGCATTTAAATATACTTTATTTGCATACGGTATTATATTTTCGTAAAATTTTGAGCTCGATGGATAAAACTAAACTTTTTTTTTGTATTTTAATCAGTTGAATCCGATTCATTGCTTTCTCCTCCCCCTCCTACAAAGGTAATCTTTCCATCTTTATCACCCTTCGATCTCCCATTCAGTACCTTCAATCCAAGCTCTTCGCTCTTCGCGCTTCGCATATACCTAAAAGCCTTCTACCTTCCGCATTTATTATATGATCCTGGGACTTTCTTATTTTCTCCTCAAATTCCTCTAATCCCTCTAAATTTTCCGTTTGTTTCCCTAAAAATACATTTTTATTTATACAGCTAATATAATAAACATTTTTAAACTGTTTCATTTATTTTCAACTGAAAAGTAGAGTGGTAGGTCTGTAAAGTGTTAAGCGTTGATGGAACGATTTCTGGTGAGAATGCAAGAATCTATACAGATATTCAATTCTTTCATACGTCAAATACCAATAGAAATGACGCAAGGCAAATTGTTCTTTGACGTATCTTTTGAATTTGAGCGACTAAAAAGTAATAAAAGAATTCTTATTAATGTTCGTTACAAGTGTTACATGTCTATGACACAATGATTTCCATTGAGAATCCAGTATTATACATTTGTTATGATAAGTAAAGCAAAAAATAAGTTTTAGGCTGTGATTGGAATTTTTTCGCCAAGGCACAATGGCAAATATGTTAACATAAAGTTATATATGCTTCAATAGAATGTAAAAAATAATCAATTTAGTATCAAATTAAATAATAAATGAAATAACTAATTGATCGAAATAAATGTATTCTTATTCTTCTATTCGAATTAAAATATATTCCCTTTTATTATGCCTATCTGAAAACTTTAGCTTATCGGTTGTGCCAAATAGTCATCAATTTTTCCATATCATTTTTAATTTCAAGAAATTCTTGTCAATTGAAATCTAAAACACCTCGCAGATGTTATTTATTTCTTCTGCCAATATTGTATTTTTTGAATGCTTTACAATTTTTAATATAACTATTTCCTACAAAATAATACACTAAATACGAAATACAAAATCATTTTATAAAAGACTTTTGGTTAAATTTTCGTTTCTTCGAATTAACACTTATAAATTGAAATGCAAAAATCAATACTCTTAAAATTTCATACTACGCTCTTCTTTTTCCCTCGCATACGATAGACGCGCTCATGGCGTGAGAGTGATAGAGTAGGAACGATTCTCCCTCTCTATACTTAACGAGCGAGGAGGACAGAACGTTGTTTCTACTCTTTCCCTCGTATACGATATAACGAAGGCTTTGCGCATGTGCAGCGCGACGCTTCTCTTTTTCCAACAAACGTGTCAATTAGGAAGATAGAGAGGGAGAATCGTCCCTACTTTCTCTCTCCCTCTCTCTCTCTCGCCACAAGCGCGTCTACTGTTTTTCAGCGGCAGTTAAGAAGATAGAGAGAGAGAATCGTTCCTACTCTCTCGCTCTCACGCCAATTGCGCGTCTACTGTGTTTCTGCGTAGTGTTTCATTCAAAAATGATTGTGGATAAGTAACGTAAGAAATGGAAAAAAAAAACTCGAACGAAGCAGTCATTAATTCAATTTTTGAGCGAAAAACTTCATTCAACAATGAACAATGACAACATTAATTTACAACGAGATCAAACACTATCATCGACGCTGTATTCTTCCATTATTTGCAAAACTTTAAATTACAAATTATTCGTATCATACTTCAGTAATCATAAACCTATCATTTCATTTTTACATCTCAACCAATGGAAATGGATGAATATAGTATAATTTACAGTTTAAAACATGAGACACTTTCAACAACAACCCATTTCCATCAATAAACATAAAAATTAAGCTGATTATAGGTAGAAGTTTCGCTTCCTACGCGCGAGAACCTTACGTACTATTTTTTATTTTGTACAGACCCAAAATCTTTAACATTAAAATTTCACATAAAAATTTATTGAATTTTTAAAATCGAGGTATCTTATTGGTATATTTAAAATTTATTTTGTTTATTTTGACTAACATTCAAATAAGAGCAAATTGTTTTCTGACGTATAAATAACAAATAATAAAACCAGCGTGTCTACAGATTTTACTTTTTATTTTTCAAGCATCGATGTGATTTTTGGAACTTATTAAAACAGATGAAAAGTAGTCATTTTTGTAATGGAATTAGTTTTGATAGTAATAGGTATTAATTATTTTTAAAAATAGCATAAAATATTATATTTTTCTGATTTTAACTGCGATGTTATCATTTAAAATGTTAAGTTTATATCTTATTTATATAATTTCTTTCTCTGCTATATATTTAAACATTAATCTTATAAAAAAAGTTTTTTTTTATCTCTCTTATTTTAAGCTTCTCAATTTCTGAAGTCAGATGTTTTTTTTAACAGATTTTCTACAATGTGAACTAATATAATTTTACCAAATGAAAAGATACAACAATATAAAGGAGTGTATCGATTTGAATCCTGTTGGACATTTAGAAGACAGATACAAAATCGCAAACAAAACGCTTAAAAAGTTTTAAGTTTTGTATCAAAAAATTAAATATAAATAAATATTCAAAAATAGCAAATGCTCACGCTTGCAAATAAAGGTAATTAAAGTGTAGTATACAGTATTTTTATGGTTTATTCGAATTAATAGTTTGTTGGTGTATTTTATGTGTAGAATAATGAACTGTCTCAATTAATTAATGAGCTAAAATTAAAATGTGCAGAAGTAAAAATTGAAAGAATTCGAGCAAGCAATAGCTGACCTATTGGAAATTCAACACAAAGTCGTTCGAGCCAATTTCGATTCCACTAGGATTACAAATTTTAAGATAGCAAAGATTCGTTATAGAATGGGTATATAAGTGTCTTCTAATTAGAATTAAAAGCCCTGCAGAGTATATGACCAACTTGGAAAAAGACAAATTTTACCCTTTCCTTGCAAAGATACTTTAAATTCTTACATTCAAAAATTGGATAGTGTTTTCGGTTTCCTAAATTATTCTTCATGTAACTATCGAATTGCTGTTGTCTCTTCCTCTTTTAGCTTTATCTCTTCTGTAGATTTGCTTGAGTTTCTTTCTTTTTATCAACTTTTCATTCGATTTCAAATAATTACTTTTTCAAACTTTGTAATAATGTTTGAATAAAATTAATTTGAAAAATTTCAACAAATTTTCTATCAGGCACACTTCTTATTGATAAAATAACTTTAAGTGAAGGGGTAAAATTAAATTCACGTACTATACAATTGGATGGCATTGTTAGTTTGAAAGCTCATATGCCAGAGCGTTTAATGAACACTAGAGCTGCTCAAGATTTAGTATTCATGTTACAGTCTTTCCAAGGTGGCTGCGTGCAAGTTGTTGGAAATATCTTAAATAAAAATTCAGTGACTAATGAAATTCAACCTAAGCTACTTATAGAATGAGTACTGTTACTTGAAAAATCAGGATTTCACGTTGATTAAATAACTTGCGATGGTACACAATGGAACCGCAGAGTGTGGAAACTGTTTGGAACAGAAGATCATAAATTTAGTTGTACGCATCCCTTTGATTTTATTAAACACTTATGGTTTTTGTTTGACTTTTCACATTTGCTGAGATGTTTTAGAAATAAAGTAATTGATACTCCATCTTTCTGAATAAATAACTAAAAAATTGCGCTTTTAAATTCTTATTAAATTCTTAACGCTTAATTGATTTTAAATTCTCTCCACATCATCTAAAGCTTGAAGATTTTCAAAAACTGAATGTACTTCTTGCAATGCAAGTATGTTGTTATCAGTAACTGATGATTTATTTTTACATTTTTCATTCGTAAAATTCCAAGTTTAAATTGCTTTTTATTTATACTTCTTACCTCATAAAAATTAATCCGTCTAATTAAATTTATATTTTAGTTATTATCACGCCAATTAAGAGTTACAATGTCTATGTATAAAGACGATTATTATGAATTACATGACTGTAATGCTACAGTTGTATTTATGGAAAAGATTGATAATTCAATTTCAGCTATGAATTCTCGAGACTCTGAAATTGCGTTACGTTTGGATATGAATTGTCAAATGCAAGAGACTGATTGTAAATTGAATAAATTAAATTACAATAATTCCACATTTTCAATTAATTAACACGTTAACGGCCACGTCGTCTGAATTCGGATGGTCTCAAAAGTTCTCATCTGGCTAAATCATCCGAATTAGAAAGATGATTCGAATACTTCTTTCGATGCTTCGATACTTTCTTCTAGATACATTTTTATAACGATAGTAATAGGCATTACACATCTCTGCATTAGTATTAAAAATCTAAAAACTGAAACAAAAATTTAAATGTATACTGAAACTGATCAAAAAGCTAAAAGATATTATGGTTTAATAAGAATTATTGTAGAAAATAATTTATAAATAACTAAGATGCATTCATTTTTCAATTCTTTTGATAGAATATTAATACACATGGTTCCTTTCCAGTGTAAATAAAAGGAAGACGGTGTCTTTCAAAATCTTTCATGATTTCAGTATCGACGGATACTTCTTATCGTTGTTGAAAATAATGCGCTCTCTCTTCCAGTAAAATGATTGATCATCTATGCAAAGAGAATAAGTTTTCTAATTCTTTGAATAAATATTTTTCAAGAGAATTATAATATTTGTTTCTTTCAGAAGCAAGATTATTATTTTTACCTTTTCACAGATTCATGTTTTGCTTATTCCTTGTAATTGTGGTTGAATTCTATTCTCATAATAATTCACATGAAATTTCTACGAAGGAGACATTAGTAAAAAAAAATTTTCATATCGTTAACCCATTGGAAAATAAAATTTAAATGCACAGATTCGATGCTGCAAGGAAATCTTCTTCTTGGGTGCGTTACAGTCCTTGATTGGAACAAAAAATGTAGAGCCGCATATTTAGCTAAAATTATTTAGGAAAGTAGTTTACGTATGAAATATAAACATATAAAAATAGAAACAGAGCCCCATAAATTGAATTAAAATATAATATAATACATATTTTTTACTCGGTAAAGTATTTTAACTGAACATTAAGCTATTTTACTTACTATTGTTTGTTATAATATCAGGATAAAGAGAACAATTTGTAATTCATCGGTATATTTAGATTAAAATCAGAAAATTGTTAACGCATAGTTAAACAATAAAAAAAATCGTACAGCATGTTATCCAGTTTATTCATTTTCAATCTAAATTGATGATCACTATAAAGAAGAAATGAAACGAATTAAAACTAATAAATAATAATACATACCTAAGTTAACCTTTAAAAACTAATAAATAATAATACATACCTCAGTTAACCTCAAAAAACTAATAAATAATAATACATACCTCAGTTAATCTCAAAAAACTAATAAATAATAATACATACCTCATTAACCTCAAGAAAGACTTTTATTATTATATACACATATAATCAATGTTTTTAATGATATTTTTAAAGATATTCACAGTTTTATAATATCAATCACCACTATATGTAATAATTAAATTAAACCAGGGGAAGAATAGGACGAGTATATTTGTTACTGGACCCACCAGGGCGTGCTTAGCAACGGTTTGAAGAATGGGGAGAAGCGTTAACATTTCGACATTCTCAATAATCTCACAAAGAAAGAATATTCTCCCTACGAATATTCTCAAAATAATTGAGGCGCGTATTTTGAATATAGCCTAAGATTCTACAATCATTATTGATCGTACATAAATCGTTATCACGTTGAGTGCCACACGAATTCTGAAGGAAATCCTCGTGAGACCACGCACGTTATTTAGTATTGTAAATGTAGTATTGTAAGTAAATGTAATATCCAATTTAATTATTACCTTGTATAATAATACCTTATTTTTTATGTTTAGTTTCGAATTTCTATTAGGTTGGTGCGTATGAAATGTCAGATTTTTAAGTGAATATTTAAAACTGCACATCTTTTTTCAAAAGCTGTTTATTTAATCAAAATATGCTTTAAACACTTCAATATACTCTTCCCAACGAGATTATAATGCACAGATGTCGGTCTTAAAGAAACTCTGATCTTTAGAATCAATAAACTTTGATATGGACTTTTTCAGACTGTCTTCATTTTTAGATTGTTTAGCACGTAAAAATTGTTGTAAAGGTTTAAAAAAATGAAAGTTAGTTAGCGAGAGATCTGATGAATAAGAAAGGTGTTCCAAAATTTCATATTTTCATTCATTTGAAAAAACTGAGTAAGTAAGATGAGAATACGTTTAATCGATCCAGCTTATTTCGCTTGGTTATTTAGTACGGTATCCACTTATTTATTTTTTCACCTTGCCAATTTAAGAAAGGTGTAGCAATATTGTTGTATGATGAATTTTCATTCTGGTAGGATATTCCTTTGTAGATAAAGTTGAATTCGTTTCTAAATATCGTTTTTCACGGACGTTTTGGGTCTTCGACGCGGTTCGTTTTGAAGGGAAAATTAACGAGACCGAAGTTTTTCAAACTAAAGATGCAATTTTCGATCGTTACCAGTATTCTTCCCAAACGTCTGGTTTATATTGCGTGCAGATTTTGCAGCATTATTACCAAGTTTATACTCGTATTAAGAAATTATACGAATATCAGTTGAATTTATATCCTTATAAAATTTTAACAAAATTAAAAAATTAAACATTTTGGAGAAAATCTGTTTTGTTGAAATATGACTCTGGCTGTCGACAGTACTACTATAAACGAAGTTACTCCAAAAATAAAAGAATAACGAAAACAGGGAAGAAAACGTTCACATGTAAGGAAAATCCGACATTTCACATGACCAACCTAATACTTTTATAGCAATACATGTACCGTCTTTCTATACGAATTTGTTCTATTTTAGCTCTTACATGTTGTTTCCATGTTAATATTGCGTCTATTTGAATATTTTATGGTTAGTATTTCACCGTATTTGTTTCAGGATATATAATGTTGTTTAATGGGGGGAGATGCAGTCAGGAGTGTGAAAAAAAAGAAATTTTTTAATTTTTTTTTTTTATAATAATTGTTTGTAGAATATAAGACTGTAAGCGATTCGATATTAATGTCGTGAGTTCGGTTATTTCGACGCATGAATGAGTGAGATAGGGAAGGATAGATAAATCAATTAACACAATTTTACGCGGCATGAAACACTTGCTTCGGCATAAAAACTCTCAGGAGTTGAGAGAAAAGCCGGGGCAAGCTATGACTTTATTTAATCATATAATACAGTAAATAGTAGCCTCTTATATCTTCTTAGACTAGAGAACTCTCTTACCTTTGTCTCCACTACAAATATGTAACTTATCGAAGCCTACTTAGATGCGTTATCGGGTCTTCAAACACGTTAATCTCGCTACCAACACCTTCCACTTGGGGTAGCCTTTTCCTTCACAAATTTATCCTCAGCAGGTCGACTGGTAAGTACTGTAAATATGCACCGTGACTGTCGGTGACAAGTGTAGTTTTGCCTTTGCACAACTCCTTCAAAGCTTATTAAAACAGTGCGTTCGTGTGCTTGCACGACCCCATCGAACTTAATAACGAGCGCGGTTGAGTCTATGCAAAACCCCTTCAACTTGGCCAAGTGCGCGGTGGTGTATACTCACAACCCCCTCAATCTTAGTAAAAAACACACGGTTGCGGCTATGCCCAACACATTCAAACTTACCAGTCGACAACTCGAAAGCACACCACAAGAAACAGCTCTTACTTCAAAGAAAACCAATATGGCGCCACTGTACCTTCTCAGCAAACGAATAGTCCTTTTCAAAATCCAGAATCGGTCTGTCTCTTGCGCTCTCGAGCCAGGGCCTACGCACCCATCTCCCCTCTCAATGCCTCAAGACGCACTCACATGTACCTGGCATGCTAAGGCGGTCCTACATGTATCTCTAATGCCCCCTTGCGCCCTCATAACTCAACTAATTCAATCGTAACCGATCCTATTTAGAATGTAATTCTAACCAATTTAATATCCCAACGCCGTCGCTGTCTAACCTATTCGGCGCGCAATACAATTCGGTCAAATGCCCTAATTTCACCGAACAATATTTAAGTTTGATTTATAAAAAAGATTACACAGAGTTTTTATATTATGATTCAACTTAATATCTACAAAATTTAAGAAATAAATATTAATTATTTATATAAAAATATCGCCATCTTTGTTAGACTCTGTTTCGCAATTAGTGCTTTGCGGTGACCATCAGAACATCTTACTGGATCATCAAAAAAAAAAAAAAAATATAAATTATTAGTTTTATAATAAATCTAGTTCTTTATCAAAGAGGTCTGTAAGGATTAAGAGAGTGTAGAGTGGAAAAAAGTGTAAAAGAGGGAGGACGCCTGATAGAGTGATGTTAGGATATAGGATGAAACGTTGGTGGAAGAGTCGATAAGGAAGATTTCTGACAGGCCAAGGAGAATTATTAAGATGA
>QUOG01000284.1:0-12862 GCA_010416905.1 Polistes dorsalis
GTACGTACCAATGCTGTAATCGACTGCCAAGGCTAATGATTATTGCATAAAAGACTAAGACAAAAATACTGGTACATACTAGTATATATGCATACTAGTAATGTACAAGTATATCAAAGTTTCCACAAATAAATGCGGTAACTCTACTATTCAAAACGATTTTATATATTACCAAAAAAAAATGAGAAAAATTTAATATAAATAGAAAAATACAACCATGTATATTTTTCATATCACACCTAACTCTAGGTGTGCTATACTAAGTAGTATTCTAAGTGATAAATAATGCATTAATTAAAAAATATCGCGAAACAATGTACAAAACACTCTACCTAATACGCACACACAGGTGTAAAGTACATCGTGCAATCACTAGCACAATGACAGCCGCCAATAGGGGAAAAACTTAAAACTAAACCCACACTAACTGTTTCTCACCCATACGAGTAGCACCTGGGCACACGCATAGATGAGAACGCAGAAAGTATGGGGGGGAGAAACGGGAGATTAGTACATTAGAAGCTGAAAATCCTGATCTAAAAAATATGATTAAAAACACATATATACATAAGACATAAATACATTTTTATAAAAATTTATCTAAGCGGCAAAGGACTCTACAACTTATTTGATAAATATTAACTTTTAATATCTTTTAATATCTTTTAATATATTTTAATATATTTAAAACCTCGGACGACTCCTTTCATTAAGTTGGCTGTTCTAATAAAAGAACTGGGCTTTGAGCCACCACTTAACTGCTAGAATCTATCCGTCGCGAATGAGTTTGTTTTCTTGCTCATTTATTTGTAATATCGAATTATCGATATATCAAAATTAATCGCGATTAGATAAATTAAGTACGAAGCAATGCATGTAAGACATTTATTACATGCTTTTCTGGACGAAAACGAGTAAATTAATGCTCGGTTTCACCACTAGTAACCACGAACAAAACACGTAATAAAAAAGAAAGTGTATTAATTAATGTCACTGTTAATTAAATGAATTTAACCGGTGAGACAAGAAAACCTATCCTGAACTAATATCATAAAATATACAATACAATATAAAATACAATATAGAATTTTCATGAGTAACTCCTAGAAAGGAATTACTCATGTGCTCGTCACTAATTTATTGGAATAATTACAACCAGTAGCTCGTGCCGATTTGGACCTTTCATCCTCGACATGATTGAGCACCGGAGGGACTTTAAATTTTTTGACTCACTGCGTAAGAAGTTCTACGATGGCTCCAAAACACTCCTACTTCGCAGCTAGTGTTGTAGTCTCATCATCGAAGAATGCCTCACTATGGTATAGGAGAAGATGCATCGAAGATCCATCGATGATCCATCGAAGAATTCATCCCACATCTTTGATAAGGTAGAAAGTCCGTCGTCATATCTGTAAAATAAAATAGAACATAACGATAAGTTATCTGCAATATAATCCAAAATAATATTAAAATAAAATCGAATAAAATGTAAATAAAAATAGATACTTACAATGCATTCCAATGGGATGAAATTCAATTGCACCATGACGATGCACCTCGCGTGAATCTAAAAACGCGGTATAAACGAAAATAAGAAACTATAGATGAGTTTCTTATCGCGAAACCGAAATTTTATTCTACGGCGAACAACACTGGCTCTAATTCGCGTATGATTTTAATTTATTATGCGCCCGATCACTGATTCTACAAAACTAATTCAAAGACTGCTTTGCACACAGTCAATGCAAGTAAAAGAATCTTCATTGATGCACTGGCTCTAATACGCGAACAGTCTGTGCGACTGTTTAAAGATAAAAATACAACTTTACTCGAACAAACTCTAATGCAATTACTGCATTGGTCGCAGTTATTTTAATATATAAATTTCAAAAATAGTTCGCGAACGCGACGGAATTGAAAAGAAAACGAACGAACGTGCTTCTAATCCGTGATTTTAATTATATTTAACGATACAACACTCCCGTATATTGCTTCGCGCACGATAGCAATGCACGAACACTTGCAACACTTCACAAACACAATTCACAAACACTTCTAACACTGATATATTCCCATGATGATCTGAAACAGAAATAAAAACAAAATTATAAATATCATTGTTGTAAGTAAAAAAATTATTATAATTATTAAGAATGTGTTTGAAATAAAAATTGACTTACGTTTATTCTTCATTGATGAATGCACGATGGGTATCCTACCCTTAGGATGACGATGAGCACATGTTTAAACCGAATAAAAGAAACTTATGGAGTTTCTTAACCGAGCAAACGAAACTTTTACATGCGACGATCAACACTGATTCTACTTTCCGAATTTTTTATATTTTATTTTATCGATGCAACACACGAGTACCTCATTGCCTACGCGCTCGATTGCAATGATGTTCTGAAACAGAAAAAGAAAAAGAACAATTAATATCATCGTTATAATAAAAAACCATTAAAGTTATCATAGAAACGTTTAATAGGAAAATATACTTACTTTTAGTCTTCATTGATGACTGCAGGATGGGTATCCTACCCTTAGGATGACGATGAATAAAATAAAATTAAATAAAACTCTGAAAAGCTGAAACATACTAAAAAGATTATAGAACAATATATCCTGTGAATCATTCCTGAAGGCATTGCACACTTTTAAAGATATTTTATCATAAAGAATCAATATAAATTCAAGCAATATTAATTGCCTTTATCTCACTACTTGTATAAAATTAGATATAAAGTATTTAATATCAGTAAAAATTGTTAATAAAAATCGATAACGTTATATATATATAATAGTTTAATACGTCACGTTCGTTAGATCTTAGCTCGTTGAAGGACTGATCAGGAGTGAACACGTAACCGCGTCCTTCACGTTGAACGTTCGGCTGTCTTCGTTTTGTTTTCGGCTGTCTTCGTTTCTTCTGTTCTCGCTTCGAGAAATTCCTGGAATATACGTACACATTCGTTATTGCCCGTAGATAGAATATTTTGTTTTCTTATTCTCTCTCTCTCTCTCTCTCTCTCTCTCTCTCTCACTCTCATTCTCACTCTTTGTATACATTTCTGTATGGTTTAAAAAAAAGAATAACGCTTACCTCGATGAATATGAAGATAAAAAAGAGTAAACACAATTGTTAGACTGAGTATATGTATTCATGCAGGACTCTCCTAATGCTCGGTACCTAAAAAAGGAAAAAAAAATATTACATTAGTATAATATAAAGAAAATCAAATACATGAGTGTATGTGTACGAGTGGTTAACCTATACTTATGTATATATGCCTGTATGTGTGTGTATGTGATGAAAATCAAATTTAACACGAAATACGATCTTTGAATACATAATTATGAAAAATAATTAATTAGAGCATCATTAGAGATGGTAGTAAGTATCGATACCATGAAAAAAGCTGGAAATTAGGAGAAATATTGTTAAGTAACATTGGTGAAATTGGCGGGACGCCGAGATATATCGATGTTATATTCTCACATATATCTATCGAACTTTCCAATATTTCGTTTTGAAAACACTCACGTATCAAAATCTTGCTTATAGCTATCGTTTGATATATAATAGAAAGGTGTAAAATACTTTTCAATTACCTGAGTTAATCGAGATGACGCAGTACGTTGGAACATATACAGCTGACAGAAAATGGCGTTTCCTCTACCTTTCCCCTGCGAACCCCTTTCCGTTGACACTGCGTTGCCTCTGCTGCGCATCTGCTGCGCGCGGTAGTATGCGCGGTAGTCCACTTTCAAAAAAAGTAGCGAAATCCGTTGACCAATGGCTACTTGAGATTTTGCATTTTTTCCATCTATTATAGAAAAATATCGAATAGTTAAAAATAGGATGTAGGAACATAACAATTGTCGAAATATATACTTTATTAATCCAAACAATCGAAATTGATTATTATAAGTCGATATCGATAGTGTTCGAGTCGATAGAAATGATATCGTAAAACAAGATATACATATATATATATATATAATTGCGTAGAAAAATGCATAGCAATGTACATGAAATTTTTTTCTACGCAAATATTCTTTATCCTCGACATTATCGTAATCTTTCGATTATATCATTTGGAAGCCATTTGCTAGAAGAATCTATTAGTATATAGAAAGATTATTTACGTTAGAAAATATTTTTTAATTACCTGAGATTAACGGGACGTCGAAGTATCCGTGCTATCTCCACGACGGCCAAGAGGAAAAGAGCTCTGATTCGCTAATCATCTTTGGTCTTACACTTTGGACGTTAAGTGACCAATCAGAAATTCCCAATTACCATATAGGCTTTCCTTATGACCACGCTAGTCAAGCTAGATATGATAATTTATTTATTAAATAAATAAAAAATTTATTCCATTTTTCTATTTAAGGTACAAGTATCTTGTTAATAATTTAAAAAATAACGAAAAGAATAAAGACAATATGCACTATAAACCTTATCACACCGCACAGAAGAACATACATAATTTATTTATTACATAAATTAAATATCAATTTTATTATCAATTATAATAATCAAATTATTAATCCAAATAATAATTATTCTTATCTAATTTATTTTTCTATTAGGTGTATACGTTCCTTGTTAATATTCAAAAAATAAAGAATAAAATAAAGACAATACACCCTAAAAACTTAATCACATTGCAACGTTCTGATTTAAACATTCCTTCTATTTTTATGAAATTGTTTAAACTAATATACATTTGTTTTAACGTCCTTGCGCAATGATGACTTTGGATAATAAAACTTTTATCCAGAAAAATATCACATTAAAATTATTTTATATTCAAAGTATGTTAATAAGTATGTAATGTTTAAATCAGTACATATGTGTTTAAACAATATGAAATATAAAGAGATTGCATTAGAATATTAAAATAATTGTTAAATAATCGATAGGAATGTCTATTGTTGTCTAAAAGAGCGGAATATATGACGTATGTACCGTCCCCTTCGAAATCCACCGTTGAAATGAGACGTTGTCCTCTATGAAAGTACTTTTATTAAATGTTGTTTATATGACTTTCCGAACGTTACGCATGTGTATAAAGGGTGTCATACATCTAATACATAATCTTCAAGATTAAAACGTTATGATTTTCGTATTTTTATCTATTTTATGTAATTATTTTAATGCTCCTGCGCAGTGAGGACTTCGAGGGTAAAATTTTGCTGCAATATAAGAAAAGTGCATTAGTGCATTGAAATAATTGGTAATGTATACATAATGTACACGTATGTGGAAATGAAAAATGAAATTACATTCCTCTCAACAAATATACAACCAATATATTAAAACAATTAATAAACAATATACTAATGGAAAATATGAATTATTAAAGTTTACCATTATGATAGAAGAAAGCTGAGGTGTTTGCTCATTTAAATATCAAAAAAATTGTCTGGTTTTATTTTAAAATCTTGTAAACTTCTCTTTTATGTATGTACTTGATACACAAAACAATAAGAAAGCCTAATAGATGCTGTGCTTTTCCAAATCTTCAAATACTTGCAAATCTGAAAATCATAAGATTGTATTAGTAAAGTATCAAGTTATCCTTGTTAATATTTAAAAACTTATGTGTAGAATAAAGACATTGTACACTAAAAACTTTATCATACTGCACAGAAAAACACTCACAAAATTAATTTTTTAAATAATCAAAAATAATTTTATTTTCCTGTTAGGTGTACACGTTCCTTTATAATATTTAAAAAAGAAGGAATAAAATAAAGAGGTTATACACTAGAAACCGCACAGAAAATACAATCGTATAGAAAAGAAACCTCGTTGCAGATATTTTTAAAACAATTGACATAAAGCACTGTAACCATCCTTAAAGAATGAAAATAACAAGAGTTTTTTCATATCAATACAGAGTATGGGAATTTATGCTTTCATGGTTGGCATGGGAGATGTCAATTGTTTTGTTTCAATTTATTTTAATTCTTTAAGGATGGCTATAGTGCTTTATGTCATTTGTTTTAAAGATTTCTATAACGTGGTTTCTTATCTATACGATTGTGTTTTTCTGTGCAATGTGATGTCAATTGTTTTAAAAATATTTGCAACGTGTTTCTCTTCTATATGATTGTGTTTTTCTGTGCAATGTGACAAAGTTTTTAGTGTATATTATCTTTATTTTGTACATTATTTTTTAAATATTAACAAGGAACGTGTTACACGTATAATAAACACTTATATATTTAATTTTCTTTATATATTACCAATGCTATGTTATTTTATACTTTTTTTAGGTTTCCAAACATTGGTAGAATACAGCATGAATACACATACTCATTGTCAGTCTAATTGTCTTTACTTTTTTATATTGATATCAGCTGTGGTAAGTTTATCTCTTTTCTTTTATAACATAAAGAATAGTAATATAAAAAGTATGAGAAAGGGGAAAGAGAGAGAGAGAGAGTGATATCTAATACAAATATCATACATAGATATATGTAGACTCGTTCAGTTTACTAATACAATCTTATGATTTTCAGATTTGCAAGTATTAGAAGATTTGAAGAAGCACAGCATCTATTAGGCTTTTTTATTGTTTTGAGTATCAAGTACATACATAAAAGAAAAGTTTACAAGATTTTAAAATAAAACCAGACAATTTTTTTGATATTTAAATGAGCAAACACCTCAGCTTTCTTCTATCATAGTGGTAAACTTTAATAATTCATATTTTCCATTAGTATATTGTTTATTAATTGTTTTAATATATTGGTTGTATATTTGTTGAGAGGAATGTAATTTCATTTTTCATTTCCACATACGTGTACATTATGTATACATTACCAATTATTTCAATGCACTAATGCACTTTTCTTATATTGCAGCAAAATTTTACCCTCGAAGTCCTCACTGCGCAGGAGCATTAAAATAATTACATAAAATAGATAAAAATACGAAAATCATAACGTTTTAATCTTGAAGATTATGTATTAGATGTATGACACCCTTTATACACATGCGTAACGTTCGGAAAGTCATATAAACAACATTTAATAAAAGTACTTTCATAGAGGACAACGTCTCATTTCAACGGTGGATTTCGAAGGGGACGGTACATACGTCATATATTCCGCTCTTTTAGACAACAATAGACATTCCTATCGATTATTTAACAATTATTTTAATATTCTAATGCAATCTCTTTATATTTCATATTGTTTAAACACATATGTACTGATTTAAACATTACATACTTATTAACATACTTTGAATATAAAATAATTTTAATGTGATATTTTTCTGGATAAAAGTTTTATTATCCAAAGTCATCATTGCGCAAGGACGTTAAAACAAATGTATATTAGTTTAAACAATTTCATAAAAATAGAAGGAATGTTTAAATCAGAACGTTGCAATGTGATTAAGTTTTTAGGGTGTATTGTCTTTATTTTATTCTTTATTTTTTGAATATTAACAAGGAACGTATACACCTAATAGAAAAATAAATTAGATAAGAATAATTATTATTTGGATTAATAATTTGATTATTATAATTGATAATAAAATTGATATTTAATTTATGTAATAAATAAATTATGTATGTTCTTCTGTGCGGTGTGATAAGGTTTATAGTGCATATTGTCTTTATTCTTTTCGTTATTTTTTAAATTATTAACAAGATACTTGTACCTTAAATAGAAAAATGGAATAAATTTTTTATTTATTTAATAAATAAATTATCATATCTAGCTTGACTAGCGTGGTCATAAGGAAAGCCTATATGGTAATTGGGAATTTCTGATTGGTCACTTAACGTCCAAAGTGTAAGACCAAAGATGATTAGCGAATCAGAGCTCTTTTCCTCTTGGCCGTCGTGGAGATAGCACGGATACTTCGACGTCCCGTTAATCTCAGGTAATTAAAAAATATTTTCTAACGTAAATAATCTTTCTATATACTAATAGATTCTTCTAGCAAATGGCTTCCAAATGATATAATCGAAAGATTACGATAATGTCGAGGATAAAGAATATTTGCGTAGAAAAAAATTTCATGTACATTGCTATGCATTTTTCTACGCAATTATATATATATATATATGTATATCTTGTTTTACGATATCATTTCTATCGACTCGAACACTATCGATATCGACTTATAATAATCAATTTCGATTGTTTGGATTAATAAAGTATATATTTCGACAATTGTTATGTTCCTACATCCTATTTTTAACTATTCGATATTTTTCTATAATAGATGGAAAAAATGCAAAATCTCAAGTAGCCATTGGTCAACGGATTTCGCTACTTTTTTTGAAAGTGGACTACCGCGCATACTACCGCGCGCAGCAGATGCGCAGCAGAGGCAACGCAGTGTCAACGGAAAGGGGTTCGCAGGGGAAAGGTAGAGGAAACGCCATTTTCTGTCAGCTGTATATGTTCCAACCTACTGCGTCATCCCGTTTAATCCAGGTAATTAAAAAATAGTTTACACCTTTCGATTATATATCAAATGATAGCTACACACAAGATTTTCATACGTGAGTGTTTTCAAAACGAAATATTGAAAAGTTCGATAGATATCTGTGAGAATGTAACATCGATATATCTCGACGTGCCGCCAATCTCACCAATGTTACTTAACAATATTTCTTCTAATTTCCAGCTTTTTTCATGGTATCGATACTTACTACCATCTCTAATGATGCTCTAATTAATTATTTTTTATAATTATGTATTCAAAGATCGTATTTCGTGTTAAATTTGATTTTCATCACATACACACACATACAGGCATATATACATAAGTATAGGTTAACCACTCGTACACATACACTCATGTATTTGATTTTCTTTATATTATACTAATGTAATCTTTTTTTTTCCTTTTTTAGGTTACAGAGCATTAGCAGAGCCCAGCATGAATACATATACTCAGTCTAACAATTGTGTTTACTCTTTTTTATCTTCATATTCATCGAGGTAAGCGTTATTCTTTTTTTAACCCATATAGAAATGTATAAAAAGAGTGGGAAACAGAGTGAGAGTGAGAGAGAGAGAAAGAAAACAAAACATTCATCTACAAGCAACTATGAATGTGTATGTATATTTGTAGGAAGTACTCGAGGTGAAAACAAAAGAAGGACAGCCGAAAAGAAAATGTAAACAGTCGAGCACCGAGCATTCGATACTTCTACGAGATATACGCAGAGAGATCTCCATTCCCCTTCCGTCCTTCAACGAGTAAAGATCTAACGAACGTGACGTATTAAACTATGTATTGATTTTATTTCTAACGTTATCTAACGTTTAATACTTCTACATTCTAACATTAAATACTTTAATAAGTTTCTCATTAGATAGAATAGTATAAAAAAGTTTTATTTTTTAGATTACTCTTTATTGAGTTATATATTATAACTTAAAAAATTTTCAATTAATATTTTAAATAACATTACATACTTTGTATGTAATATTATACAAGTAGTGAGATTAAGGCAATTAATATTGCCTGAATTTATATTGATTCTTTATGATAAAATATCTTTGAAAGTGTGCAATGCCTTCAGGAATGATTTCAGGAAATATTGTAATATTTAATTGTATGTAATATAATTTTTAGTATGTTTCAGCTTTTCAGAGTTTTATTTAATTTTATTTTATTCATCGTCATCCTAAGGGTAGGATACCCATCCTGCAGTCATCAATGAAGACTAAAAGTAAGTATATTTTCCTATCAAACCTTTCTTTGATAATTTCAATGGTTTTTTATTGCGAAGATGATATTAATTGCTCTTTTTCTTTTTTTGTTTCAGAACATCATTGCAATCGAGCGCGTAGGCAATGAGGTACTCGTGTGTTGCATCGATAAAATAAAATATAAGAAATTCGGAAAGTAGAATCAGTGTTGATCGTCGCATGTTAAAGTTTCGTTTGCTCGGTTAAGAAACTCCGTAAGTTTCTTTTATTCGGTTTAAACGTGTGCTCATCGTCATCCTAAGGGTAGGATACCCATCGTGCATTCATCACTGAAGAATAAACGTAAGCCAATTTTTATATTAAACGTTTTCTCAATAATTATAATAATGTTTTTATATCAATGGTCTATATAATCTTTTTTTTTTATTTTTGTTTCAGATCATCGTTGGAATAGTGTTTTATAATTTATTAAAGTAATTATATTCAATTTATTAATAAATTAAATTCATTTGGAAATTCGTTTAACACTAGATTTTTTCATTATTGTTTCGTTCACTATTTTTTAAAAACTTATAAAAATTGTTTGCTTGAAGAAATGGGTAGAGGGGAGGAATTAATATTTTCATATATTTCATTATGGTACTAAAAATCAATATATATTTTAAAAAAATAATATTTAAATTTTATATGTATGTAGCACATTAGCAAAGAAATTTGAAATGGAGAGTCAAATTGGTTTATTGTTAGTACATTAATCTAGTGTTAATTGAATTAACTGCATGTAATGCAGTTGTAGAATCAGTGTTAGTGCAATGTCATCGTCACCCTAAGGGTAGGAGACCCATCGTGCATTCATCGATGGAGATACAAAGTGAGTATATTTCTGTATTTAATAATTCAACAAACATTTTAATTGTTTTCAGTAATAGTAATGATATTAATAGTATTGTTTTTTATTTCTGTTTCAGATTGCAATCGTGCGCGAAGCAATATACGGGAGTGTTGTATCGTTAAATATAATTAAAATCACGGATTAGAAGCACGTTCGTTCGCTCATTTCAATTCGTTCGTGTTACGCGATTGTATTAGAAATTCTTCATATTAAATTGACTGCGACCAAAGCAGTAATTGCATTAGAGTTTGTTCGAGTAAAGTTGTATTTTTATCTTTAAACAGTCGCACAGACTGTTCGCGTGTTAGAGCCAGTGCATCAATGAAGATCTTTTTACTTGCATTGACTGTGTGCAAAGCAGTCTTTGAATTAGTTGTGTAGAATCAGTGATCGGGCGTAAAACAAATTAAAATCAAACGCGAATTAGAATCAGTGTTGTTCGCCGTAGAATAAAATTTCGGTTTCGCGATAAGAAACTCATCTATAGTTTCTTATTTTCGTTTATACCGTATTTTTAGATTCACGCGAGGTGCATCGCCATGGTGCAATTGAATTTCATCCCATTGGAATGCATTGTAAGTATCTATTTTTATTTACATTTTATTCGATTTTATTTTATATGATTTTGGATTATATTGCAGATAACTTATCGTTATGTTCTATTTTATGTTACAGATATGACGATGGATTTCCTTACTTTTCAAAAATGTGGAATGGATTCTTCGATGGGTCTTCGATGGATCTTCGATGGATCTTCGATGGATCATCGATGGATCTTCTATGGGTCTTCTATGGATCTTCTATGGGTCTTCTATGGATCTTCTATGGGTCTTCTATGGGTCTTCTATGGGTCTTCTATGGGTCTTCTTCAATAGCATACTGTGGAACTTTCTGATCGTTAGACTGCTATACTTGCTACGAAGTAGGAGTGTTTTGGAGCCATCGTAGAACTTCTTACGCAGTGAGTCAAAAAATTTAAAGTCCCTCCGGTGCTCAATCATGTCGAGGATGAAAGGTCCTAATCGGCACGAGTTACTGGTTGTAATTATTCCAATAAATTAGTGACGAGCACATGAGTAATTCCTTTCTAGGAGTTACTCATGAAAATTATATATTGTATTGTATATTGTATTGTATATTTTATATTAGTTCAGGATAGGTTTTCTTGTCTCACCGGTTAAATTCATTTAATTAATAATGCATTTAATAAATGCACTTTCTTTTTTATTACGTGTTTTGTTCGTGGTGAAATCGAGCATTTATTTACTCGTTTTCGTCCAGAATAGCATGTAATAAATGTCTTACATGCATTGCTTCGTACTTAGTTTATCTAATCGCTGTTAATTTTGATATATCGATACTTCGATATTATAAATAAATGAGCAAGAAGACAAACTCATTCGCGACGGATAGATTCTGGCAATTAAGTGGTGGTTTAAAACCCAGTTCTATAATTAGAACAGCCATTTAGTGAAAGAGTCGTCCGAGGTTTTTAAGAAATATCCATCTTTTATCACCGTTAGAATCACTCTACACAGCACTACCTCGAAACAGTATTATATATTAATATAATTTAAAACGTTTCTTATGGGGTATTTTTTTTTTTTCATTCACTTGCTTAAGTCATTATTCACCAAATGACTTGTAGAGTCCTTAATCCGTTTAGATGAATTTTTACAAAAATGTTTTTTCATGTATATATGTATGTTAATCATATTTTTTAGATCAGGATTTTCAGCTTCTAATATACTAATCTCCCGTTTCTCCCCCCTATACTTTCTGCGTTCTCCTCTATACGTGTGCCCAGGTGCTACTCGTATGGGTGAGAAACGGTTAGTATAGGTTTAGTTTTAAGTTTTTTCCCTATTGGCGGCTGTCATTGTGCTAGTGGTTGCACGATGTACTTTACACCTGTATGTGCGTATTAGGTAGTGTGTACTGTACATCGTTTCGTGATATAGTTTTTAATTAATGTATTATTTAATACTTGGAGTATACTACTTAGCATAGCACACCAAGAGTTAGGTGTGATATAAAAAATACACACACATGTGGTTGTATTTTTCTATTTAAATATATTAAATTTTTCTAATTTTTGTTTCTCTTAATAAAATCGTTTTGAATAGTAGAGTCCCCACATTTATTTGTGGAAATATGACAATACTTGTATTATATTAGTATGCTGATATATACTAGTATGTACCAGTATTTTTGCTTTAGTCATCATTGCAATAATCATTAGCCTTGGCAGTCGATTACAGCATTGGTACGTAC
>QUOG01000285.1:0-12838 GCA_010416905.1 Polistes dorsalis
AAACAGTTTTGCAAATTATGTTATAACTTTTGAATAATGCTTTAAATGATTTACCTTTATATAACATTTTGTTCTTATTTTTGAACGTAAAATGTGCTTACAATGTTTGTAAAAAAAGAAACTTTAGACATCCTGTATATAGATTTAATTAATTTTTTGTTTTATTATAAATAGGTTTAGAAAACGTTTATAAGTCGAAAGCAACAGTCGGCGAAGAAGACAATCTTAAAGCACCCATTTCAATAAATGAAGACAAATTTAAGTACTGCTTACCTTTCAAGTTTAATTGCATAAATGAAAAATGTGAAGCTGAAATCACAATAAATGGTGTTATATCTGCATTTGTGAGTAAAGAAAAATAATTTACTTTCTAAAGAATTAAGTTTTAATATAATTATTAAACTATATGTTCACAGGCTGAAGGTGATCGTCTATCATTAAGCAAGTGTTCTAATCCAGAATGTACAATGCCTCCATGGAAATATATCAAAGCCATACAAAACATTTTACAACTTGCTTTGAGATCTTTCATAGATACTTATTATGAATGTTGGATAGAGTGTGAAAATCCTCTTTGTTCATACAGAACTAGAAAAATGCCATTATCTTTTCAGGGAAAGTATCCTAAATGTTCTAAATGCACAGATGCTTTTATGCATAAAGTTGTAAGTACCAACATTTATTTTTGCTTAATATTGAATTTAAGAGAATGATATAGATACTACATATATAAAAATCATTTATTTGGTTTAGTACTCGGATATTCAACTGTATAATCAACTTTCTTACTATCATCATATTTTTGATATAAATCAACCTCAATACAAGTGTAAGTATTATTTACAATTCATTTCATTTCTCTAACTGCGAATGTGTGTATTTAATTAATGTTTTTTTAATTTTTAGCTATACTAAACAGCTATTCGCGGGAAATAATATCAGCATATGACACTTTAAGGGAGACTGTTGACAAATTCTTATATTCTAGCGCATATTCAAATATAGATTTAAGTGCAATATTTTCAAGTCAGAAATCAAACAATCCTGAATTATCCGATAAATTTTTTGTACGAGATCAAAGCCTTTTCGAAGAGACATATAATTTGGCCAGTTCAATGATGGATGAATCAGATGATGAGATTGATATATTGAATTTAAGTAACAAAACACTTTCAACGAACACAGACACTTAAAACAAATGTAATTGATGCATTTTTTATTATTATCTTCTTCGTCTTTTTGTTAGGACTCTATGTCCTGTTATTATTTTTTTTATTATACATAATTATATTATATTTTTTATATTTCGATAATATACCTTTTAATAATAAAAAAACAAAAAAAAAAAAAAGAAATAGGTTAATCGTTCATAATGTATAAACAATAGGTAAATATTTTGTAAATTATAATTTTTATTTCTTTTTACTACCCTATATAGGTTGTTACTTTGGAAATCAACTTTAAATATATTCCCTGCAGGTATACCAACTTTAATTTCTTTTTTTTTCGAAGTGTGTTTGCACCTTAAATTTGTGATTGCGTATGCGTATAACATATCTCTCACTCATGACGTCGCCATTTCATAATTTTTTATTCAAAGTGTAATAATTATCTTTTTCAGTGCATAAGTTCAATTGAATAGTATTTAATTAGTCTTACATCCACAAGAGGCGAGACTATCGTTGACGTACACGTCGCTGAATGGCTTGTCCAATGGTCAAGCGACGATTCTAACAAACGGCCGATCTTTTATTAATATAGTTTAAGCCAGATTTAAGCTAGTGGTGTAGTAATAAAAGACTCGAAGAATTAAAATTGTCGGGTTTTCGCTTATATTGTAAAGTACGCAACAAAAACATTCAGAGTATTAAAAATCGATTTTATATAAATCAAAATGCCGCGTATAATGATAAAAGGTGGTGTTTGGCGTAACACAGAGGATGAGATTTTGAAAGCTGCTGTAATGAAATATGGAAAAAACCAATGGAGTCGTATAGCCTCACTATTACATAGAAAATCTGCAAAACAATGTAAAGCACGTTGGTTTGAATGGTTAGATCCGAGTATTAAAAAAACAGAATGGAGCAGAGAAGAAGATGAAAAGCTTTTACATTTAGCCAAACTTATGCCAACGCAGTGGAGAACTATAGCTCCTATTGTAGGACGTACTGCAGCACAATGCTTAGAAAGATACGAATATTTATTAGACCAAGCACAAAAAAAAGAGGAAGGAGACGATGCAGCTGATGATCCTCGTAAATTAAAGCCGGGTGAAATAGATCCTAATCCTGAGACAAAACCTGCCAGGCCTGATCCTAAAGACATGGACGAGGATGAATTGGAAATGTTGTCCGAGGCTCGTGCAAGACTCGCTAATACTCAAGGGAAAAAAGCTAAACGAAAAGCTCGCGAAAAGCAATTAGAAGAAGCACGCAGGCTTGCAGCTTTACAAAAGCGTAGGGAACTACGCGCTGCTGGGATAACAGTGTCGCAAAAGAATAAGCGCAAGCGTGGACTTAATTATAATTCTGAAATACCTTTTGAAAAACGTCCTGCTCCAGGATTTTATGATACTTCTACGGAACATATAGATCCACTTGCAATAGATTTTTCTAAAATGAGACAACAACAATTAGATGGAGATCATAAACAGGAAAAGGAAGAAATGGAACGTAGGAAAGATAAGCAGAAACTGAAGCAGCGAAAAGAAAATGATATTCCAATGGGAATGCTTAATAATGAAGAACCAGTGAAGAAAAGAAGTAAACTTGTTTTACCCGAACCGCAGATCTCTGATCAAGAGTTACAACAAGTGGTTAAACTTGGACGTGCATCAGAGGTTGCACGTGAAGTTGCTACCGAAAGTGGAATTACACTATCGGATAGTTTATTAGCTGATTATTCTCTTCCAACAAATGTTGCTGTAACTCCCAGAACTCCAGCTGCGCAAGATAAAATTCTTCAAGAAGCTCAAAATGTTATGGCCCTGACACATGTTGATACTCCGTTGAAAGGTGGCTTAAACACACCGTTAAATAATTCTGATTTTTCTGGCGTTGTACCTGTAACAAATGCTATTGCAACTCCAAATACTATTCTAGCAACTCCTTTCCGTTCTCAGCGTAGCGACGGAACACCCTTGAATTCGTTTAATACACCAGCATCTTCACGACTGCAAAATGGAGTTTTGGGAACACCAATTCGTGATAAACTTAGCATTAATCCCGATGATGGTATTTCTGGATCAGAAACACCAGTGATACAGAAACAAGCTAAAGAACAATTACGTGCAGGCTTGATAGCATTGCCAACACCACGTAACGATTACGAAATAGTTGTTCCTGACGATGAAACTATAGATGAAAATACCTCTACTCCTGCAAATGACATAGTTGAAGATCAAGCTGATATAGATGTTAGACAACAACAAGAATTGCTGGAACAAAAGAAAAGGGAATTAGCTCGTAGATCACAAGTTATACAACGGGATTTGCCAAGGCCAATTGACGTTAACATGAATATTTTAAGGCCTTTCATGGATACTTCACTAACAGATATGCAACGAGCAGAAGAGCTAATTAAAAGGGAAATGATTACAATGATGCAATATGATGCGCTTCAAAATCCTATCCAACAGAATAGAAAGAGTGCTTCCAACTCTTTAGCTCAAGCACAAGCGTATCTCGAACAACATCCTTATATAAATTTTGAGGAAGAGGAATTGGATGCAGCGAAAAAATTACTCACCGATGAAATGAATGTCGTTAAGGATGGTATGGCGCATGGAGATTTAAGTTTAGATGCATATACAACGGTGTGGGAAGAATGTTTATCGCAGATATTATATTTGGAAACACAAAAGCGGTATACAAGAGCAACCTTAGCCTCCAAAAAAGATAGAGTAGAAGCTTGTGAAAGAAAATTAGAAGAAAATCGGATGCATATGACTGGTGAAGCTAAAAAAGCCGCTAAAATGGAAAAAAAATTGAAAGTTTTAACAGGAGGTTATCAGGTAATTATTTAATATATATAGTTCAATATTATAGTTCAATATTGACATTAGTTGCAATCTTAACATGATTTTTTTTTTAGACCAGAGCACAAGTCATAACCAAACAATTACACGATTTGTGCGAACAAATAGAACAAGCACATTTGGAACTTTCGACATTTCAATTTTTACAAAATCAAGAGGAAGCGGCAGTTCCGAGGAGAGTCAATGCTCTTATTGAAGATGTTAACAGACAAACTGAACGTGAACGTATATTACAAATGCGATATGCACAATTGCAAGATAAACTTCAGCAATGTTAATATTATATAGCAATGTTAACATAATTGTATTAATCTTTAAACATAATATTTTAAAGTTTACATGTGATATAAGTATGCTTAAAATTTTACTAGTCTAAGCATGAAAGATTATTGTGTGGATGTTGCGTATGTGGATAGTTGCATATTGACATTATAATATTAAAATATGTATATATTTTACTATGTATAAATTATTTAAAAAAGTAATACTAAAAGAGAGGGAGAGAGAGAGAGAGAGAGAGAGAGAGAGAGAGAGACAGAAAGACAATTAAAAACAATGAACCCATAATTATTGAAAATTTTTGAAATTATTAATATCTACTTCTAAATATCAGGGCATTTTTTAAAAATAATTAAGATAAAATATTTAAAAAATCTGATTTTATTAGCTTCATTTTATTAATTGCATGTTAAAACTATTGTATAATTTATTATTATATAATTTTAACTGTCTCTATAATTCTTCCTTTTACGAGTTTGAGGGGTCCATTCCCTTTGTAATCGTTTAACAAAAATCTTTACAATCTATCTGCATTACTTACCAATGCTATCTTTGTGAACATAAGACTAGGCTAATAAATAAATATGTACAATATGTATACTGAACAACACCATAAAACTGTAATAAGAAATAAACAAATATATACAATGAACAAAACCATAAAACTAAAATAATCATACTTAACCCTTTCGCTATAGCAGTGTGCTATATGCAATCTGTTTTATACATCGCAACTTTAATTTTAATTATTTTAAACTACTCCCCGGTATCTGTAAATGCATAAAAGTTATTAAAAAACATTATAAAGTAATTAGTTTCCATAGATGAAATGGACAAAAGGAACCAAGGAAAAAGGAAGAATGATATGATATTAATTAGGGATTTAAAAGAAACTAATAACAATTATAATGTTTATGACAAGCGGTCTTTGGCTAGATTTTACTTGCAATGGAATGTATAACATATTTTATATGTTAAACATTATACTGAAAGTAAAATACCATTGCCCAGGTCTAACCACGAGGAGGTAACCGCTTCCGAAGACCCGGGATGTGCATCCTGAAGATGTCCCATCCGAATTGAATTGAAACCATAGAAAATGAAAGCCCCGAGAACGTTTTTAATAAGCCCCACTCTTGGGTCCCACCCTAAGAGTTTCATTCGGAAAATCCTTGCAATTATTATCAAGAATGTAGAGAAAAGTGGAATACCAAATAACAAAATGATAAAGACGGAGTGAGACATGAATAGAATTGAAATAACATGGAACCTGTGAACGAATAAAATACATTAAAAATAATTATTACATGCCTGCGATGCTAAGGGGAGAAGAATAAATAGATTAAAATTATACATTTAATTATTATAATAATAATTTCCTTATACAATCCGTTACTATAATTAAGTCCTCTTCTGGTCCTCGGCTGGTCCTCCTTCTATTAAATCTGCAACAAAAAAAAAAAGGGGGATGGAAGAAGGAGAAAAGAGGGCCTGGAAACGAACCTGAAAAAGAAAAGATAAGATTATTTTAGATTTGCAAAATGCAATGAATGATCCATAGTATCTATAAAAATTTGGACTGATCCATGGTATCTGCAAGAACATAAAAGTGCATCAACAATGATTTTCTTCGCACAAACATAAAACGAGGAATTCATGTTAATAAAATTTAAGTTACACCGATGATTTTACTGAAAAGTAACACATTGTAGTATAATTGCAATATATATACATACGAAAATTACACATATTAAATTGAAAATATTCATAATGTGTAATCATCTTTTAATTTTGCAATCTACCTAAAATATAGTAAAATAAAAATAAGTGTATATAATTTGGTGGTGTTTCATGGTACCTGTAAAAATAATTATGTCGTATTACCATTTAATAAAACTCAGTCCCTCTTTTGAGTCTCCTCCTCTCAGTCCTTCTTCGTTTCTCCCTTCTCTTGGACGAAGTGTTGCATTATCTACAAAATTCAACCTGCCAACAAAACATTAAAAAAATAGGATCGTTTGGTGTGGGTGGAATTTTAGGTAAGGACATGATTCTATCCTTGGGAGTAAGATAGAATCAAGGCTCGCGTGGGCAGGGTCGCATCCCTGAAGTAGACCTTTCTTTGGAAAGAAAGAATCTACCCGCTACCCATTAAAAAAAATACTGGAAACGAATCTGAAAAAGAAAACAGAAAGATTAATTTAGATTTGCGAAGAACCAATGAATGCATCGAAAGCATATTCCTTTTCTAGATCAAAATCCAATACTTACAAATGCATTGTGGAATTAATCACATCCTGAAACAAAATATAAACGAAAATTAATTAAATATATAATATAATAATTGAATAAATCTTAATACCTAAAACAATAAAAGAGACATTAAAAAACATTATAAGATAATTAGTTTCTACGAATGAAATGAAGAATGAAAAATGGGGAAATTGTGTGTAATAGAAAATTAGAAAATGATATGATATTGGAGCGGGAATTCGGGAATGGTATTGTACTCTATCATGATTTTAAAGTATTTTCTATCTTTTAAATGAAATATCATTTATAAAATTAAATTTTCGTAATACTCGATTTACTTTTAGGAAAAATTATGTTTGGTCTTTCGTGGGTGGCATAGCAAATCCAACGATGGTCACCTGTAACAAAAAGAAAACTATTTTAATTATTACCATTCTTAATAACCATTATAAATTATTGACGAGCAAAACAAAAAAATAAAACAATAAAAATATCAAATGACCCAACGAGCTATTTTCAAGATTCAACCATGCTGTCGAACTTGAAAATAACTCATTAAGTCTGTAGTTGCCCTCTTGAGCCACAATTAAGTGGGGGCCTCTTCGGCTTTTAGCCTCTTCTTTCTTCAAGCCTACTGTCGGACATTCCCTACGTGCGAGCATGAAAAGAATCTTTGACCAAAAACGTCAATCGTTCCAAAAAGTATTCGCATAATTTGGCATATTACAACGATTAATGATATAGAATTAGAATCGTCCCTGATTCTATATAATAAAAAAAACCTAACCGACCCTAACACAACCCTGAAAAAGAAAAATGTGATTAGTAAAACATCCTGAGCTTTTTACATAGAAAATAATTATTACCTTTTGGTCGAGAGATATCTCATCGCCGAAAGGAATATTATTAACCATGTAAAGTATCGATTCTATTCTAATACCAAACCGTTATAATATGCCAAATTATGGTCGTACAATTTAGAAACGACTTCAAGACATTTTCACCCAATTACTCTCAACTGCTTATAACACTAATATAAATGAAATACATTTCACATTACAATATATATATATATATGAAATAATTCCATTTATTTTCTTTCATCATACATCTTATGCAAATAATTCCGATGTTCGTTAAGGGGGTGACTCTATTTATTAATTATTACAAAATGCATTCGCGTTTCCCGTTAGCTATCCTAGCTCGTGGACAATCAACGAACTTAAAAGTTCATCGACTGTGCACATATTACACGAGCACATTTAATCGAATGTCCGAGCAGTTAATTATGCTAATCGATGACCTAATAACACTTCGCACTTTTACTATCGAGCAATATAATCGAATTGAAATAAAAATAATACTAAAAATGCAATGCATTTCTTTGCAATATTTTTATTTAATTTATTCTTTATATTAAATTATATGAAACATTTCAAAGACTAAATCGCGATAGTGCGAAGTGCTAGTTATAATACTTAAAACTAAGTATCAATTCATCAAAGGTTTTGCGGATTTGATTTCGACTCTATCTCGTTCGAGATACAATCGAAATAGAAATGAATTTCTTAAATGGTTGCAAATCCCTTTGAATCATGATACATAATGCATATTACAGAATTGTCACAAAAAAGATTTACGAGTCAAGCAAGATAGAATAAAAAAAGATATAATTTTGTGACAATTCCGTATAAAACCCGGAGGTGGGGACTCGCACTGAAAAGTGCAAGTATGCCACGTGCCATTCCGGGGTCCTACCTACTTATAATTAAAATTTCACATTCGCTCAAAAAAATACGCATGCATACCCACCCACACACTCCACGGTTCTCACACATACCACCAGGGTGCAAAAGCCTAAACTAGAGAGCATGCCCCGGGGCACCTCCGACACCCTAGTTCAAACGCGTGTTTTCTAAATTTATGGGAGTACGTACCAATTGCTGTAATCGTCTGTCAAGGCTAGTGATTATTGCATAAATGACTAATGCAAAAATACAAGTATAAACTAGTATATATTGCATACTAGTTATATACGAGTATATCATAGTTTCCGCAAATAAATGCGGTAACTCTACAATGCAAAACGATTGTTAAAAATAAAGAAATTTCGTATCGTACGCGTGACTCTACAAGTTATTTTTATTCAATAACTTTAAAAAATAATAAGCGCGGTATTACGAATCGCGAAACGATGTACAATGCACATTCCTAACCGCACACACATGTGCAATGTACACCGTGCAATCACTAGCACAATGACAGACGCCAAATGGGGGGGAGAAAAACTTAAAACTAAACCCATACTAACCGTTTCTCACCCATACGTGTAACACCTGGGCACACGCATAAATGAGAACGCAGAAAGTATAGGGGGGAGAAACGGGGATTAGTAAATTAATTGCTGAAAATCCTAATCTAAGATTTGATTATTATATAAAAATGTTCTCTCATTAATCTAAGCGGGCTATGGCTCTACAAGTCATTTATAATGACTTTTAAAAAGATTTTAAGAATTTAAAAAAAAAATAATAAAAATCTCGGACGACTCTTTCGTTAAATGGCTGTTCTAATGAAAGAACTGGGCTTTGAGCCACCATACAACAGCCAGAGTCTATCCGTCGCGAATGGGTTTGTCTTCTTGCTCATTTTTTGATTATATCGAAAAATAAAATCGCGATTAAATAAACTAAGTACGAAGCAATGCATGTAAGACATTTATTACATGCTTTATTGGACGAAATCGAGTAAATTAATACTCGATTTCACCACTACTAAACGCGAACGAAACACGTTATAAAAAAGAAAAGTGCATTAATTAATTGCACTGTTAATTAAATGAATTTAACTGATGAGACAAGAAGACCTATCCTGATCTAATAATATAACATACAATAAAATATACAGTTTCATGAGCAATTTCAAAAAAGGACTAATCCTTTTTTAAAATCACTCATGTGCTCGTCAATAATTTTTTGGAATAATTACAACCAGTAACTCGTGCCGATTGGGACCTTTCATCCTCGGCATGATTGAGCACCGGAGGGACTTTAAATTTTAACTCACGACCTGCTAAATGTTATATTACATATATATGGCATTTTAAAATAAAATGACACATGTATGCAATATGAACAAATAGCATTAGAAGTTCTGCGGTGGCTCCAAAACACTCCTACTTCGTAGCAAATGGTCCAGCTGCATCCCTTGTCCATCAGACCCATGGGAGAATTCCTCGATGCACTTTTCCCCGCACTCCCGTGACTCTAATATCGCGGTAAACGAATATAAGAAACTATAAAAAAGTTTCTTATCGCGAAACCGAAATTTTTCTTATACGGCGAACAACACTGAATCTACATACACGATACGATTTGAATTTAATTTACGCCCGGTCACTGACTCTACTTCGCGATTAAAATGTTACTTTAATTATTCGTACAAACACTGATTCTACAATCTAATTCAAAGACTGCATTGCACGCAGTCAATGCAAGCACAAAAATTTCACTCCCGATACGCGGTCACTTCACTGATGCACTTCACTGACTCTACTTCGCGAACAGTCTGTACGACTGTTTTAAAATTAAAAAACTATAATTTTATACGAACAAACTCTAATGCAATTAACTGCATTGCTCGCAGTTAATTGAATATATAAATCTCAAAAATAACGCGAACGCGAACGCGAACACGAACGCGAAACGCGACCGAATTTATTATTAACGAGCGAACGTGCTTCTAATCCGTGATTTTAAATTATAATTATAAACGATCAAACACTCCCGTTACATTGCTTCGCGCACGAATTGCAATGACGTTCTGAAACAGAAAATGAAAAAGAACGATTAATATCGTCGTCGTAATCAAAAACTATTAAAAATTTATCATAGAAAATGTTTCATAGAAAAATATACTTACTTCTAATCTTCATTGATGAATGCACGATGGGTCTCCTACCCTTAGGGTGACGATGACCGAATGCACTGACTCTACTCCGCGATAAAAATTGTATTTTAATTATTCGAACAAACATGACTCTACTTCGCGATAAAAATTTTATTTTAATTATCGTACGAACATGACTCTACTTCGCGATAAAAATTGTATTTTAATTATTCGTACAAACACTGACTCTAATTCGCGATAAAAATTGTATTTTTTAATTATTCGCACAAACACTGACTCTAATTTTTTGCAACTGCATTGCGCGCAGTTAAAAAATCAAACACCAACACTTGCTTACCTTCCTGTAAAGAGAGAAAATAAGAAAACTATTAGTATCATTGTTACCATTTAAAAATTACAAATAATTATTAAAGAAATGTTTAATAGAAAAATTAATTTACCTTCTATCTTGATTGATGAATGCCCGATGGGTCTCCTACCCTTAAGATGACGATGCCGTAGACGGTCCCAACGAAAATCAGAAACTTACGTGTTTCTTATCGCGACCACGACACTGATTCTAATTTTTACAACTGCATTGCACGCAGTTCAAATATCAAACACTAACACAAACACTTAGCCTTCTGGAAAAAGAAAAAGAAAAAACAAAACGATTAGAATCATTGTTATCGTTTAAAAATTACAAGTAATTATTAAAGAAATTTTTAATATAAAAATGAATTTACCTTTTATCTTCAGTGATGAATGCCCGATGGGTCTCCTACCCTTAGGATGACGATGGCACACGTATAAACCGAATAAAAGAAACTTTCGGAGTTTCTTTACCCGAAAAATTTCCGATTTTTGTTTAACGATGCAAACACTCGAGTACCTCATTGCCTACGCGCTCGATTGCAATGATGTTCTGAAACAGAAAATGAAAAAGAACGATTAATATCTTCGTCGTAATCGAAAACTATTGAAAATTTATCATATAAAATATTTCATAGAAAAATTATACTTACTTTTAATCTTCAGTGATGAATGCCAGATGGGTCTCCTACCCTTAGGATGACGATGGCTGGACGGTAACGAAAATAAAAAACTATAAAAAAGTTTTTTATCGCGAACGCGAACGCGACCGAGACGTGCTTTACCGACCGCACTGCACGTCAAAAACGTCTGAAAGAATGCACAAGATTAGTGTTCCTAGAAAATAAATCGAGTATTTTAATGTGGGATATAATATGAAGGTAGTATTAAAGGGATAGCAATGTAATGAATTGTAATATGATATTAATTAGGAAAATGAAAGAAACTAATTATCATTATAATGTTAATGGTAAGCGGTCTTTAGCTGGATTTTACTTGCAATGGAATGTATAACATATAAAATATGTTAAACATTATACTGAAAGTAAAATACCATTGCCCGGGTCTAACCACGAGGAGGTAACCGCTTCCGAAGACCCAAAAATTGATTAAAAAACAATATAAGTAATCGGTAAATCTTATGTTTATGTATTGGCTCAGTAACGAAATTAAATTTAAAAAAGTCATCTAAAGAAAAACATAAAATAAAAATATATTAAAATTATTTCTATTAAAAGTACGTTAATATGTATGTAATGTTTAAACCAGTAGATATGTAGTTAAAAAATCTGAAACATAAAGAGAGTGCATTAAAATATTAAAATAATTGTTAACTAATCAAAAAGAATGTGTATTGTACTTTAGAATCACTGTGTATATGTTCGGAGCACCGTCCTCTTCGATATTCCCCTTCAGACTAGGCCTTTGTCCTCTATGTACATTACTTTTATTGAAAGTTGTTTATGTTACTTTCCGAACATTGCGCATGTGTATAAAAGAAAATCAATAAAATTATTCAATAAAATTTAACATTATAACGCTCCGATTTTAGCATTTATTCATTTTTATGTAATTGTTTAAACAAATGTACATTTTATTATAATGTTCCTGTGCAATGCAATGAATGAATCGAATGCAATCTGTTTTATACATCGCAACTATAATTTTAATAATTTTCGACTACTCCCTAGTAACTGTAAGAATAGAAAAGATATTAAAAATCATTATAAAGTAATTAAATTCTGAATATTAAATTGATAGAAGGAACTAAGGAAAGGGGTAAAAGAATATGGTATTAATTGGGAAGTTAAAAGAAACTAATTACAATTATAATGTTTAAAGTAAGCGGTCTTTGGCTAGATTTTACTTGCAATGGAATGTTTAACGTATAAAATATGTTAAACATTATACTGAAAGTAAAATACCATTGCCCAGGTCTAACCACGAGGAGGTAACCGCTTCTGAAGACCCGGGATGTGCATCCTGAAGATGTCCCATCCGAATTGAATT
>QUOG01000286.1:0-12659 GCA_010416905.1 Polistes dorsalis
GAGAGTAAGAACCACAATTAGATTCGTCTAAAATAAGAGAATCAACAATTAAAAGTTCATGCTCCCGTTTCTCTATTAATTGATGCCAATCTTAATACGTTTTTAATTAAATTTAATGTACAAGATTTTTCTACTAAACTTCTAAAACGCTCTTGCCAGATTTAAAGACTGTCACTCCTGCAAGATTTAAACACCAACTGTCACTCCTGCTAGATTTAAAAACCAACTGTCTCTCCCTTCTTATCTCTCTAATGTTTTTGTTTATCCGATGTATAGCGCCACATCCAAACAACTAATTACTCAATACACCGGCACATGTATACAAAGCTTACATATTATATAAACAAATTTTGTGTGTGTGTATTATTTTACTATGCCAACAATAAAAACAAAATTTCTGGTAGAAAATAGTTAATTCTGTCTCAAAATGTATATGCCCAAAGTAGCAATAGCAAATCTAAAACTACTTTCATATTTTTGATTAATAAATGCAACTGAAACTTGAAATATTTTTTTATTATTTTAATATTTTAAAAAATATTCTAAACATTTTTTGTAGATTCTTTTTTATTTCCCTATATTATGAAATTATTATAAAAATACCATGTGTTACACACTAAAATAAAATACTTCAATATTAGTAGTAATATTTTGCTTTACTTATTTTAATAATTAATGGTCCAATTTTGCGAAGTATTTGAAGAGGTTTAACAATTTCTCAAGATTGTCTTTTATAATTCACATAATCCACTATTAGTTTCATAAAATGTCTTGTAGAAATATATTCAAATTGTATTGCTATTAATATGTTATACGCATGGGCAACTACAAATTCAAGGCGCAAGCGCACTTTGAAAAAAATCTCCCACTCATGACGTTTCCACATTTGTAATTATTAATAACTAATTAGATAATTAGTTAAAAAAATTAGCAATTATGGATTTTTAATAGCCATTTTGTTAGGAATTTAGCTCACTTATTCATTTTTTTCTGTTGTTGCAAACTACGTTGCTTTACTTAGAAATAAAAAAAAGAAGTTTTCACATTTTCAATTGTCGATAACTAATTAAATAAGTAATTAAAAAGCTAGCAATTATGGATTTTGAATTAGCAAATAGCTAGCAGTTAAGCGCTCTTATTGATTTTTTCAGCTATTGAGGTTCTATGCCAATTTTTTAATGCTGATTCCAACTGTTAAGAAATAATTGCTTACATTTTTAAGTTTCCGTCTCTCTCCGCTATTTCTTAGTGGCACGAATGAATCTCGCGCGTGATTAGCGCTATTGTCGCATTGTTAAGGTATATCGTTCTTATTGACAGTTGATTTTAGTCGAAAAGCTAGGAGTTTAATGTCCGTCTAATTAGATAGGCCACATAATCCATGAACATTCGTTAATGAGCTCTCGAAGGAAGCGGTTGTTTTGTCTACAGAAAGAAGTATCGAGTTTCTTTGGCTTCTCCGCTGATTGATATATAATACGGTAAGACTTTAAAAATATATTTTATTTATATATATAATTTTTTTTATGGAAAAATTTGTTCGAATTTTAAGTAGTTTTTTGTTAATATTTTAATTAAATAATATACTAAATTTTGGGGTAATTAGCTATAATTTACAATTTTCTTTTATTATTACTTTATATCAGCACTTATGTTATCTTAAGGTGGTTTTTTTTAAATATTGAAACAACAATAATTTATTGTTTCGTGACTCTCTCTAATATTATATTTCATTTAATAATTATATTCTTGCAACTTTTTTCTATAGCGTGTAACATTCCTATGTTATGTATGCATATTTATTAGTAGTTTTCGTAGATTAAAAAATAATTTATTTATTTTATTAAGAACTACTTTCTTTCTTTGCCTTTCGTAGGAGCTCGTTTTTATATATTTAATATTGCTCATACGTTAAATATATCAGAAAATTGTATCTGAAATCTGACTAATTACGATTATAAAAATTATCAGTTTGCGTCTATGAAAAATGTAGCCCCTTTGTTTCGTATTTTTTTATAGTTATACTTTATATTTTCCAAGGATTATCAAAGATAGATTATTATAAAATAGAAATGGTAGATGAATATGTTTTACGCATTTACCAAGGCTATTTTTAAGTATATATGTGAACTATAAAAACTTTTCTTACGAAATTCTAATGTAATCTTTCTATTAGTCGCGGTTATTGTTTTCTTTTTTTCTTTTTTAGTTTTCCCGTATAGAAACTCGTGAGCACGTTAACGAATAATAAAGGAGACTTTCTAATGTTTATTGTTTTTATTGCCTGATGCTTTTGATCACTTTGATTTGTTCTTTTTTTTTTATTCGTAACTCATAGAAATTCATCATAGTTTGTTGAATAATTTAACACTTAATTAAAACAAAATATTAATTTTACCAATAATGTTTAATTTAATGAGAAATGATAATAATATGAAATAATTGTAAATAACCTTGGTAATAATAATGCCGTCATATTAACTTAATAGCAAATGCAGTTTTGATTTAAATCATTATTAATTCTGAATATCAATAAATTAATAATGCCTAAATATTATAACTTATTGCTACTTCACGAGAACGAATTGATTTATTCGATCTAACTGTGTTTATTAAACTATTTCATTCGAAAATATTTGTACATTAAAACGTGGGAAATTCTCTCGCACTCATCAAATTATCGTTATTTTTATTTAATTATTATGCAGATATAGTACAATGGTGTCGTAACCGCAATGTCTCTTCATCCTTCTTCTTATTTAACAGTCTCCCAAAAAAGTAACTGACAATATGGACGCATCTGTGTTTGCAAGTGATCCTTCAAAACTCTTAATACTAAACGTATAAAGAGCATCATCGCGTTTTGACTGTCGAATGTAACTAAGTGATAATAATCTCTATCAAGCGTAAAGAATGATCTGTTAAAACTGTCTTTGATAAATTTTTTATTTTTGCAGCTACATATTAATAACGTTACCGCTAAGATACTGGTCGTCAATAAGGAAAAGGAATCACTAGAAATAAACCCAATCACTTATTCTCTGCGACAGTCAACTAGAATCATTGCTCTGAGAAGCCCATGACAATGAAGTCAAAGTAAAACCGCAGTACATCAAAATACAATCGAATACGCTCAAATGAAGGTGAGTGAGTGAGTGAAAGTGAAAGAGAGAAAGAGAGAGAGAACACTGGAATAGGGAGAGTTATCTTTTTCTATACTATCGAATACACGTGATCTAAACGATAATAAAATAATTTTTAAGATTTGTAGAATGCTATTACATACTTTATATTTCCTCTTTTATTTCAAATAACTGTAAGAAGAAGTAATATAAATATAGAATTGATTCTTTGACGTGTTTGCATAAAAATAAAATAAAATAGATTAAATGAACAGAAATGAAACCACGATGATAGAACGCAGCAGTCATTGTGAGCTTTGGGGATTGAATATATAAATGCTCTCCCTACTCGCTATGCCCAAATCTAAAGAGTAACAACCTCCCCGCATTACATTACCTTACATTACGTTACATAATATTATCGTTAATAATAAAATGTTTCTTATTTCATAACTTTATACATACTATGTATAATTATTATGCAATGCTTAAGTCACACATTATTCATCCATACAACTACCTGACGCGACATCGTATTTACATAACCTTAATAAACTTGCCTCTTTATTTTACGGGAGCACGAAGCGATGGGGGTTCTTTTTTTTTGTATTTTTTTGTTTTTTCTTTTTATTAATTTCTCTACTAGTGTACGTATACATATAGATATATACACATCCGAATGTCGAGAGATCTCTATACGATTTATACCTTAGTTGAATTTTATTTTTGCTTTAGTTTTGTTTATATAGTTTCATTTCGTTTCGTTCCGTTTTGTTTTTCCTTAATTCACACACATTCATATACCATATGATTTACTTTGCGAGCCTCGTGCTCCTACGAATACACTGCTATTACACATGAGTTGAAAAAAAAAATTCAATCACACGCACTAGGTGAGAGACATTCGTTGAACTATAAACGTAAATTTGATTTCAAATTTAAAAAATATTGTCGCATTCAAATGTTCATTGTACACTATTTAAATATAATAAAATTTTTTTATTTTTCTTATTTATTCTTAAATAAGTTTCATTAAAAAATGTTTCTTTGCAGAAAGCCAGATGACGGCAAATACCAGTTTAATAGGTTGTTCATATTAAAGTAGCGCATTTGTCTCGAGGACAAGCAGCAGCCTATCTAATATACCAGGATTTTAATTGGTATATTAGGGAGTCTAAATACAGGTATATAAATATATATAAATATAATAATTATATTTATATGTATTTATATATATATATATATGTTATTTGTTGAATTTTTTTTTCAACTCATGTGTAATAGCAGTGTATTCGCAGGAGCGCGAGGCTCGCAAAGTAAATTATATGGTATATGAATGTGTGTGCATTAAGGAAAAACAAAACGGAACGAAACGAAATGAAACTAAACAAAACTAAAGCAAAAATAAAATATGTTATATATATATATATATATGTTGGATTTATTAATCATTGTTATTGCTGTCCTGAGGACAAATGTACAATTTTCATGCGAACGACCTAATAGTATTTGGTGATGGCTAATAAATATCAGAATTGCGAAGAGCCAAGACAGTACAAAATGCGAGTGCATTAATATAATGCGTCAGTCCCACACAACTCCGGTGAGATGATAATTTTTATTTTGTAGTTAAGGAGGATGATCCAGTGACATTGATTGGGCACGATCGATGTCAACATTGTTACCAACCACTCAATATGAGAGTAAGTGTTTGCTGAAAATATTGCCGAATATCGACGATGATGCCACGTACCTTCCTCCCTTTTTACTTACATTATTCTTCCACTTTTTTCATTATGAGTCTTCTTCCTAATCTTCCACTTCTTCACCTTCACTTTCCGCTTCATCTCCTTCTTCCAAATCTTCCTCTCCTTCTGGAATGTCATCTTCTTCGTCGTCTTCTTCTCCATCACCATCTACCTTTTCCTCTTCTCCTACTTCCTCCTCAATTTCTTCTTCCTCTATGTCACCATCACCATTCTCTTCCTTCTTTTGCTTTCTGGCCTCGTCATTTTTCTCCTCGGCCGGCCTTTTGATTCTCTCGATCTCACACTTCGCGTCGGCAGAAGCTTTGTCGTTTCCTTCCACTTTCTTTACGGCGACTTCGTTGTTTTCCTTGGTACTCATGATGAATTCTTTTATATTTGATTCGCCTTCACTTGGAATCCTGAGATGCTTCTAGATGCTTGCGTGTCCGCTTGCGGAATGATGAGAAAAAAAAGGATAGATAGTACGTAACGCGGTGAACGAAACTCTCAGTCCTCACGCGTCGTCAATTTCCACTGAAAATCGACTATATATATATATATATATAGTTGCAGATAGCAACGATCGACGTGTTTAAGATCATGTACGTCACAGGTATGTTTAAGATCATATACGCCACACACATACACACACTCTCTCATTTCTTCATACCATAACATCAAAAGACAACATTTCTTATATCTCTACCTATCGGAAAAACATATTTACTTATTCTAGAAATATTTATTACATTTGTTTATATAGAAAACGCCTTTATCGTATCCTAGATGTATCCTATGATAAAGTATAATGAAATAGAATTGTAAGTGTTTATAGTTTTCTCCCTCCCGAATCGCTAATTAATTACTGTCGTATCTTTCACTGTTTTTCGTCGTAATTTTGAACTAAAACTTTGTACGTTTTATTTAACTAAAACAATCCTTACTCGTTGTACTTCTTAACATTTCATTCTAATTCTAATAAAATTATTTGTGATTACTACATTCTTTTTAATCTAAAACAACTAAACTTCTGTAATGACTCCGAATATCTACTTGATTTAGTTTTTTCTTCCTCTCTCGTTTTATCCATAATTTTCTCTTCCGATCCTTACCTTTCCCCAGATAAATATCTATCTTTGAGATAGAATATCTTCTATCTTTGAGAACACAAATTATTCAATTCAAGAATTCTCTCTCTAGAGAAATTAGGGTTACTTCTGGGGTTCCGCAGGGTTTTCACCTGGGCCCTCTTTTGTTTGTTCTCTTTATCAATGACATTGGGCATGTTTTTAAGAGCTCCGAATTTTTATTATATGCAGAAGACCTAAAAATTTTTAATTGTATTCATAGTCCTCGTTGTGCTCACCTTTTACAAGAAGATCTTGATAGATTTCATGTGTGGTGTGTAAATAATAAATTGTCTCTCAACTTATCAAAATGTCACACTATTCACTTCAGTCGTAAGAGAAGAACAAAAAATTTTAATTACTTTATTGACTCCTACAAGTTATCTTCTATGGACTCTATTAGTGACTTAGGCATTATTTTCTCGTCTGATCTTTCCTTTAAATCTCATTTCCTTAATATTACTTCCCGTAGCATTAATGCATTGGGACTTATTTATACAGTTTTCAAGCATTTCAGGCTGACCAACACGTTAAAAATTCTCTATTACCAATTGGTACGTCCTATTTTTGAATATGGCAGTGTAATTTGGTCTCCTCACAACTTATCTCATATTCATGACATTGAGAAGATTCAACATAAATTTCTTAGACTTGCTGCTGCTCATAGTAATCAGCCTATGTCTTTCTCTTGTCATGATTATGATCATATTAGCAAGTTCATGAATATGCCCTCGCTGAGCAAAAGAAGAACGATATCTGACGCTCTATTTGCTTATAAGGTTCGTAAGGGGTTTGTCAACAGCTCTTTTATCATTCAACTTTTCTCCTTCAATGTTCCTTCCAAAGATCTTAGGAATTTTGATCCATTACACATTAGTACTCATAAAACCTCGTGTGCCTATATTAGTTGCATTTTATTAAGAATTTCCCAATCTTTTAACGACTTCTATCAATTTATTTATCTTTTCAATCAATCCATTTCGTCCATTAAATTTTGTCTAAGCTCACTTTAATTGTTTAACTTTATTTATTATTCTGTAAATATATTTATATAGTCTTTTTATTTAATATCTTGTTAATTTCTATGTATATTTTAATTATTTATTTATATTTATTTGTATGTATTCTTTTTTTTCTTTTTTTATATTTTAATTTATTTATTTACTTATATTTATCTTTATTATTATGTATCTTTTATATATATTTTTTTTTTAATATTATGTATTTATATTTATATTATTTTATTTATCAGTATTATATTTATATTATCTTTATATTATTTTTATCTTTCAATATTTATTCTGGTTATGTAACAATGGGTGATTCCCGTCAATGTTTCAATAAACAAATAAACTTATTGCACCGAATTCAATGGAAAATGTCGACGACGATAAAGACCGATATTTCGTGCAACGAAGTGCAATAGCCCATTTTATTGTAGCTACCATACGACGTTGCGGTTTCACATCGCATCTACAGCTGGCACTCGGAATTTACATTCACCGCAAATGGGGATCAAAGTTGATTATCGATATCCTTAATAAATTAGGCTACTGCGTGTCATATTATCAACTGCAACAATACGAGGCATCGATCATCATGGATCCACCGAAATTCGTACTTGAAGACGATGTTGTGTGTAGCATGTCTTTGATAATACCGATCACAACGTTGGAACTTTATCCAAAGCCATCCGGCTACAATACGTATCACAGCTTAGGTAGAATAGCTATCTACACGCCGGAGGAGAAACTAAGCTTTGAAGGTCGGACGAAAATATTAAAAAGTGCCTCAAAAATATCAGCTGCAACGATAGCGTCACAGACCATAGTGCGGATCATACCATGGACAGGCCATTCGAACGGATCGGAAAATATCGAGTACGCTGATACAAGGAAACTCTTTTCCATAGATTCGCCTGTATTGCCAGCCGCATACTCGACATATCTATGGGCAAAGCACTGCAACATAGAAAATGTACCGAGTTGGAGAGGTTTTATGGAGGTTTTAACGACGGATAACACTAATGATGTTTCCAAAGTTGTTTGTCTGCCTCTTATCAATCAGCCTTCTTCCAATATGAGCACTATCAACACAGCTTTACGCACCGCTCTAGTTGAGACTCGTCGAATTAATCAGAAAATGTGTTTCGAAACATTCGACCAACCATTGTACTATAAAGCTTGTGCGATTGTTGCTGCATCACAGGATATACTGAAAAACGTTGTGGTTCGCTTGCTCATGTCCTACTTGGGCTCAATCTGTCACATTATGAATGGCAGCGGACTTGAAGACATCTGGGCAGTAACATACGCTCCAGCACCAGTGAAAAAGATGTTGACGGGGCATGCTTATGCTCGTGCGATGCGTGCTCATTTCTTGACATTTATCAATCTGGGAGTAATGATCTGCCGTGAAATCGAAGGTGAAATACGTCAACAATACGACGAAAACGTTAAAGCTTTTCTCCAAAGTTGGTGTACAGAACCTCCGACTATCGGCGATTGTCAATCGGATCCTTCGATTACTTCGATTACTTCGATTACTGCGAACTTGACTACACAATTGGCAATTTTAAAAAATCGAGGACCTACAGCACAACTATGGGTGCAATACTTTGAGTGTGCAAAGTATTAAAGCCGTACATTTTACAAGACCAAACTTCGATCCGCAATATGACCTTTGTCATTGATGGCGGATTCCTCCTGCAAAACATCTGCTGGCCGCATGGAGCATCCTTTAAAAGAATTTGCGAATTATACTACTCGAATATTATCCAAAAATACGGAGAAAATCCTTCGGTCGTCTTTGATGGATACACCGAGGAATATGTAGGAATAAAATCGTACGAAAGATACAGCCGACGACAACGGAACATGGTACCAGATATAGAGTTCAATGAAAGCACAATAGTGACTTTAAGTCAAAAAAGGTTTCTCTCCAATGTTAAGAACAAAATGAAACTGGTGCAGATGCTTTCGGAATATTTACGTATGCACGGTCTCAACGTGAAACTTGCAAAAGAAGATGCCGACGCGTTTATAACGAAGACAGCGATAGAGCTGAAACAAAATATGCGAAGTGGCAGTTGTCGATACTGACACCGACCTTCTGGTTTTATTGATCGACTTATCTGATTCCAGTCCTCTGTATTTTTACAAGATATCTCCAGGTGGTAAAAAAAATACTTTGTATTGTACGGAAGACCACGCACATCTGAAGCCGTATATTTTATTTGCCCACGCATTTGCTGGATGTGACACGACGAGTGCCATGTACGGAAAAGGAAAGAAGAGTGTCATCTCCATTTTGCAAAAGAATAACCATCTGCAGACTGTTGTAAAAATGTTCTACAACGCTGCGAGTACAATGAAGAGTCTGTGTGAATGTGCAGAACAAATAATTGCACATTTATACAGCTTCAAAAATCCAAATCAGTCGCTCAGTGATGCTCAGTATGAAAAATTTATATCGCTGGCCGTGCACACCAACGTGGATATTCGATTGGCGGTTTTACCTCCAACGCAACCCGTCCAGCGAGACACGTGAAACGCACATTCTATCAGGTGCAATCGTGGTTGGGAAACAACTTGAATGCACGGGATTGGGGCTGGAAGCGAACTACCACAATGATGGTTCCTGTCATGAATACTAAGAGTTCAGCGCCTGACAATTTGATGAAAATGGTAGGTTCTAAAAAAAATTTGAATAGACTAAATAATTTAATGGTGAAACAAGTCGAATGAGTTAATTCTTGAAAATTAAAAATCCTATAATTTTGTAAAATGTGAACCATATAGCGTTGCTCTTGTAAATTGAACACCAACGTTACCTTTGTTATACTTGATTCGAAGAAGAAAACAAAAATTAGTACGATATTTGGAATTTTGCAAAAATTTGCACGACTCAATAATTTTTTAAAAATTCACGAATATTTAAAGTCTATACCATTCGACTAATGTTTAGCGAATTTGGAACGAAATGTACAAAAAATCATATACATTCTCTGCGCACGCAAATTCTTAATCTTTTTCCTTACATGTTTCCTACATGTCTATGTTTAGGTACAGTGTGCATGCACGGGAGAGTGCAAGACTTTTCGATGCAGCTGCCGAAAAACTGGGCTGCTTTGTACTCAACTGTGCAAATACTGTGGAGGACAATCGTGCTCCAACTTTTTAATCAGCACGGACAAGGATTTAGCAGAGATTCCAGCAGAAAAAAGACACGAGGATGACGAGGATATCGCTAGAAATGAATTCCTCGATATAGTCGAAGAATTGGGCCCCGAGGATTCTGATTACGAGGAATTTTACGAGAATGAGCAGAAAGACGATGTAGAAATCGAATACCCTTTAGAAGCGATGTAGATAAATAATTAGATTTCGTGTTTCATAAAAACTCCGTCTCATCTTATTTTCATTAAATGTTCGAATCATCCTTGAGTGAAGCCTAATTTTCAATTTAATAAGAAATAACCTAGTACACTTGGAAAAATAAACCTATTTAATTTCTTTACAATTTCAGAAATAGAAACATTTATTACTATTTACACCGCTCGCGACTAACCATGCCTTCATTATATTCAACAAAAATATATAAATAAATTTTTGTGACTCAAAATTAATATCAATTAATTATTCTAATTAATTTTATGGCGAGGCACAAAATTAATTCATTATTTTTATTCTCGACTAAATAATAATAGTTTCTTTTAAAATGAATTATTATTTTTCTTTTATTGAAGGTTCACTACTTTTGACAATAAATAAAAAAACGGCTTGCCATAAGCATCAAGATTCGATTTAAAAATGCCGCGCTTATACGTCAAAATATATAGATATACAGAATGCTCGACACTCGATGGCAAAAACGTTACGTCGCTACCGAGAATGAAAAAATAGAAAGAGAGAAATATCGGATAAAATTAGCACCATTCGATTCAGCGTCGTCGACTTACCCTTAGATCAAAGAATCAGGACTACACCTGAAATTCAGAAATTGGACCCATTTGAGAGGACTAGTCTTGATTTCACTCTCAAAAGGTATACTCTTTGTTAATTCTTTAAACCAAAGAGGCTTGTAGGCGTCAATGTAACCACCTAATAAAGAACTAACAAGGGGACCGTCAGATTGACTTCTCTTCGATTTTTTTCAAACTTTGCAGCACACTTGTAGTAGTCCATGATAATATTCGTTGTACTTTTTAAAATACTAGATATTTAATCGTTTTCGAAAAGACGGAAGCAGAAATTTCGCAAGAATGGTCTCGTGTCTTTGATGTCGCCCGATCGATTCCAAGACAGAGAAAATATTTTTTTTCTGATCTTTTTTATTTATTTTTTTCGTTATTATAAAGCATGTTATACGAAAACACGAAAAATAATAAAGCTATAAAAATCTTGGGGTCGAAAACGCACAGAAGTAGCCGAATGCATTATTAGATATCGATAAACAATCTTAAAAAAAGATCTATCGCAGCGAATGAATTTTTTAAATTATGAAAAGACGATCAAAGAGCCAGCCAGTGTAATATGATCAAACACTATGCTGATTTTATTGTAACAAAATAGCAGAATACATTTTTAATTATTAATAACTCTCTGTACTTGTATTTATTATAATCAATACCGACGAAACCGTATTAAATTTATTTTTAGTGTGTCTGTACGGTGAATATTATCTTGAAAAATGTATCATTCCAAGTACGTAAAAAACTAATGTTTGTTATTTATTGTTTATAATTCTATTTATAATTTTTAATTATATAACTTGCGTAATAATGTTGATTTCTTAATAAAATAATAACGTTGGCAAAAAGAACAAACTTCACACGATTTTTAATATAAATGCACCTCTTTATTTAATATATTCCATAAATAATTGATATAACATACTCTAGAAAAAAAAATAAAATTAATTAAACATACTTTATAATAAAAAAAAAAACAAAAAATAAAAAAGATCGAAGAAAAAATATTTTTTCTTTCGAGGAATCGATCCGACTACATCGGAGAAACGCGCGAAATCATTTTTGCTAAATTTTTATTCTCTTTTTTTTCGAAAACGCTTGAAATATCTAGTTTTTTTTTTTTAAATACAATGAATATTCTCATGGACTTGTACAAGCGTGCAAAGTTTAAAAAAATATCTGACAGGCGTCAATCTGACGGTCTCCTTGTTCGTTAGTAAGTCTGTTTATAAGTCTGTATGGTGTTTTTATTAATAAGTCCGTATTTTGCATTCTGTAAAATCAAGGAAACATTCTGTAAGATTGATCAGTAGCGTAAAAGAATAAATGTTAAAGATAAACGAATCTTAGAGTCAGTAAAATATATTTATTATTCGCGACTAGAATTATTCTAATTGCGTTGATTGAACCAGAGCCAGAGGCCTATCCCACCAGCAGCAGTAAAAGGTAAGCATCTTACTTTAATATTTAATTATCTACTTTCACTGCAATAGAACTCCAATGAAATTCATATTTTAACTACCCTCTTCCACTCCAGTTTCTTACATTCAAATTTCATCACTCACCAATCTAATCGCAATTCTTTAGGTTATTCCCTGGTAAAGATTTCACAGCTTGACCAAAAATAGACCACACTTTTTATTACGTCACAGGACGTAACACTATCATCCATTATTTTACAATTATTGTT
>QUOG01000288.1:0-12634 GCA_010416905.1 Polistes dorsalis
TAGTCTGAAAGTAGATACAGATCGGGAAGCTTGCTAGAAAATTTTTTCAAAAAATACGAAAAAATTCTCAGGCGGCGAAATAAAAGTTTCTAAAAACTCGAAAAACTATCACACCTAGGATCGCAACGTTATTTTTTCCGTTAAAAAACATCGAATTCTAGAAGAAAAGTGATCAATACATGTCGAAAATCGATGATTTCTCATCTTCCCGAAGAGTTCTAGGATTTGCCCACAAAGAAATCGTCCCTTTTTTTCGTTCGTGAAATCTATGTTTAGTTGTTTGGAGAGCAATATTCTTTCCAAATCTTTTTAAATATACTCTGAAAACGGCATACAGTTGACGATTCTATAGTCTGAGAGCAGAAACAGATCGGGAAGCTTGCTCGAAAATTTTTTTGATAAAATACGAAAAAATTCTATATTCGCGAAAGAAAAGTACCTAAAAGCTCGAAAAATATTACTTCCTGGATCGCAACGATCTTTTTTCGAGAAAAAAAATAGAAATTTGAACGAAATATGCTGAAAACATTTCGCAAATCGATGATTTGTCATCTTCCCTAAAAGTTCGTTTATTTGCCTACAAAGAAATCGGCTCTTTTTTACGTTCATGAAATCTATGTTTAGTTGTTTGGAGCGCAATATTCTTTGCAAATCTTTTTAAATATACTCTGAAAACAGCATACAGTTGACGATTCTATAGTCTGAGAGCAGATACAGATCGGGAAGCTTGCTAGAAAATTTTTTCGATAGAATAGAAATAATTCTCAGTTGAAGAAAAAAAAAAACCAAAAAACTGGAAAAAATTTCACTCCCCGGATCGCAGCGATCTTTTATCGGCGAAAAAACATCAAATTCTAAGCGAATGTTCTCAAAAATTTTCAAAATCGATGATTTGTCTTCTTCCCTAAGAGTTCGTTTATTTGCCTACAAAAAAATCGGTTTTTTTTTTCGCTCGCGAAATCTATATTCAGTGGTATGTAGCTAAATATTTTTATCAAATCTTTCAAAATACAGGCTAAGAAAATCATACAGTTGACGTTTCTATAGTCTGGAAGCAGATACAGATCGATAAGCTTGCAAGAAAAATTTTTCGAAATAATACAAAAAAATTCTCAGGTAGCGAAATAAACGTACAAAAAAGCTCGAAAAAATATTACTTGGAGGATAGAAATGATCTTTTTTCGGCGAAAAATAATCGAATTCTACACAAAAAGTGATCAATACATGTCGGAAATCGATGATTTATCATCTTCTTGAAGAGTTCCTGGATTTGCCAACATAGACATCGTCCCTTTTTTCGTTCGCGAAATCTATATTCAGTGATATGAAACGCAATATTCATGGCAAATCTTTCGAAATACTTCCTAAAAAGGGCATACAGATGGCGATTCTATAATCTGGAGTAGATAACGATCGAGAAGAATTCAAGAAAGCATTTCTATAAAATACGAAAATATTATCAGCAGGCGAAAAAAAAGTACCAAAAAACTCAAAAAAATTTTACACCCAGGATATCAACGATCTTTTTCGGCGAAAAATAATCGAATTCTACACGAAAAGTGATCAATGCATGTCGAAAATCGATGATTTTTCATCTTCCCCAATAGTACCTGGATTTTCATACAAAGAAATCGTTCCATTTTTCTGTTCGCTAAATATATATTCAGTGATATGGAGCGCAATATTCATGGCAAATCGTTCAAAATATAGGCTTAAAAGGGCATACATTTGACGATTCTATAGTCTGAAAGTAGATACAGATCGGGAAGCTTGCTAGAAAATTTTTTTAAAAAATACGAAAAAATTCTCAGGCGGCGAAATAAAAGTTTCTAAAAACTCGAAAAACTATAACACCTAGGATCGCAACGTTATTTTTTCCGTTAAAAAACATCGAATTCCAGAAGAAAAGTGATCAATACATGTCGAAAATCGATGATTTCTCATCTTCCCGAATAGTTCTAGGATTTGCCCACAAAGAAATCGTCCCTTTTTTTCGTTCGTGAAATCTATGTTTAGTTGTTTGGAGAGCAATATTCTTTCCAAATCTATTTAAATATACTCTGAAAACGGCATACAGTTGACGATTCTATAGTCTGAGAGCAGATACATATCGAGAAGCTTGCTAGAAAATTTTTTCGATAAAATACAAAAAATTCTCAGTTGAAGAAAAAAAACACCAAAAAACTCGAAAAAATTTCACTCCGCGGATCGCAGGGATAATTTTTCGGCGAAAAAACATCAAATTCTAAACGAAAGTTCTCAAAAAATTTCAAAAATCGATGAGTTGTCATCTTTCGTAAGAGTTCGTTTAATTGCCTACAAAGAAATCGGCTCTTTTCTACGTTCGTGAAATCTATGTTTAGTTGTGTGGAGCACAATATTCTTGGCAAATCTTTCAAAATATTGGCTAAAAAGGTCATACAGTTGACGATTCTATAATCTGGAGCAGATAAAGATCTGGAAGAATTCAAGAAAGCATTCGATAAAATACGAAAATATTATCAGGCGGCGAAAAAAAGTACCAAAAAACTCGAAAAAATTTCACTCACAGGATAGGAACGATCTTTTTTCGGCGAAAAAACATCAAATTCTACACAAAATGTTCTTTAAACATTTCGAAAATCGATGATGTGTCATCTACCTGAAGAGCTCGTTGATTTGCCTGCAAAGAAATCGGCTCTTTTTTACGTTCGTCAAATCTATGTTTAGTTGTGTGGAGCGCAAAATTCTTGGCAAATCTTTCAAAATATACTCTGAAAATGGAATACGGTTGACGATCCTATGGTCTAAGAGCAGACACAGATTAAGGTGCTTGTTAGAAAGTTTTTTCGAAAAATACGAAAAAATTCTCAGGCGGCGAAAAAAAAGTAACGAATAACTCGAAAAACTATCACACCTTAACGTTCTTTTTTCCGTTAAAAAACATCTAATACTACAAGAAAAGTTATCAACACATCTCAAAAATCGATGATTTGTCATCTTCCCGAAGAGTTTGTTTATTTGCCTACAAAGAAATCGGCTCTTTTTTACGTTCGTGAAATCTATGTTTAGTTGTGTGGAGCGCAATATCCTTAGCAAATCTTTCGAAATATTTCATAAAAAGGGCATACAGATGACGATTCTATAATCTGGAGTAGATAAAGATCGTTAAGAATTCAAGAAAGCATTTCGATAAAATACGAAAATATTAACAGCCGGCGAAAAAAAAGTACCAAAAAACTCGAACAAATTTCACTCACAGGATAGGAACGATCTTTTTTCGGCGAAAAAACATCAAATTCTACACAAAATGTTCTTTAAACATTTCGAAAATCGATGATGTGTCATCTACCTGAAGAGCTCGTTGATTTGCCTGCAAAGAAATCGGCTCTTTTTCACGTTCGTCAAATCTATGTTTAGTTGTATGGAGCGCAATATTCTTGGCAAATTTTTCGAAATATTTCCTAAAAAGGGCATACAGTTTTCGATTCTATAATCTGGGAGCAGATAAAGATCGGGAAGAACTCTAGAAAATTTTTTCGGAAAATATGAAAAAATTCTCAGGCGACGAAATAAAAGTTACTAAAATTCGAAAAACTATCACACCTATGATGGAAACGTTATTGTTTCCGTTAAAAAACATCGAATTCTAGAAGAAAAGTGATCAATACATGTCGAAAATCGATGATTCTTCATCTTCTCGAAGAGTTCTGGGATTTGCCTACATAGAAATCGTCCCTTTTTTCAGTTCGCTAAACCTATATTCAGTGATATTGAGCGCATTATTCATGCCAAATCTTTCAAAATATTGGCTTAAAAGGGCATACATTTGACGATTTTATAGTCTGAGAGTAGATACAAATCGAGAAGCATGCAAGAAAAATTTTTCGGTATAATATGAAAAAATTCTCAGGTAGCGAAATAAAAGTACGGAAAAGCTCGAAACAATATCACTTCGAGGATAGAAATGATCTTTTTTCGGTAAAAATTATCGACTTCTACACCAGAAGTGATCAATACATGTCGAAAATCGATGATTTATCATCTTCCTGAAGAGTTCCTGGATTTGCCAACATAGGAATCGTCCCTTTATTTCGATCGCGAAATCTATATTCAGTGATATGGAGCGCAATATTCAGAGCAAATCTTTCGAAATATTGGCTAAAAAGGGCATACAGTTGACGATTCTAATATCTGGGAGCAGATAAAGATCGGGAAAAATGCAAGAAAGTTTTTTCGATAAAATACGAAAAAATTCTATTGTCGCGAAAGAAAAGAACCTAAAAGCTCGAAAAATATCACTTCCTGGATCGCAACGATCTTTTTTCGAGGAAAAAAATCGAAATTAGAACGAAATATGCTGAAAACATGTCGCAAATCGATGATTTGTCATCTTCCCTAAAAGTTCATTTATTTGCCTACAAAAACATCGGCTCTTTTTTACGTTCGTGAAATCTATGTTTAGTTTTTTGTAGAGCAATATTCTTTGCTAATCTTTTTAAATATAATCTGAAAACGGCATACAGTTGACGATTCTATAATCTGGAGTAGATAAAGATCGGGAAGAATTCAAGAAAGCATTTCGATAAAATACGAAAATATTATCAGCAAGCGAAAAAAAAGTACCAAAAAACTCGAAAAAATTTCACTTCCAGGATAGCAACGATCTTTTTTCGGCGAAAAATAATCGAATTCTACACGAATCTTTTAAAAAAATTTCAAAAATTGATGATTTGTCATCTTCCCTAAGAGTTCGTTTATTTGTCTACAAAGAAATCGGCTCATTTTTACGTTCGTGAAATCTATGTTTAGTTGTTTGCAGCGCAATATTCTTAGCAAATCTTTCGAAATATTAGCTTAAAAAAGCATAAAGTTGACGATTCTTTAGTCTGAGAGCAGATACAGATCGTTAAGCTTGCTAGAAAATTTTTTCGATAAAATACAAAAAATTCTCAGGTGGAGAAAAAAAAAAACCAAATAACTCGAAAAAATTTAACCCCCTTTCCGCAGCGATCTTTTTGCGGCGAAAAAACATCAAATTCTAAACGAATGTTCTCCAAAAATTTCGAAATCTGATGATTTATCATCTTCCCTAAGAGTTCGTTTATTTGTCTATAAAGAAATCGGCTCTATTTTACGTTCGTGAAATCTGTGTTTAGTTGTGTGGGGCGCAATATTCTTGGCAAATTTGTCGAAATATTTCCTAAAAAGGGCATACAGATGACGATTCTATAATCTGGAGTAGATAAAGATCGGGAAGAATTCAGGAAAGCATTTCGATAAAATACGAAAACATTATCAGCCGGCGAAAAAAAATTACCAAAAAACTCGAAAAATTTCACTCCCAGGATAGCAACGATCTTTTTTCGGCGAAAAATAATCAAATTCTACACGAAAAGTGATCAATACAAGTCAAAAATCGATGATTTTTTATCTTCCCTAAGAGTTCTTGGATTTTCATACAAAGAAATCGTTTCTTTTTTCGTTCGCGAAATCTATATTCAGTGATATGAAGCGCAATATTCATGGCAAATCTTTCGAAATATTGGCTAAAAAGGGAATGCAGTTGACGATTCTAATATCTGGGAGCAGATAAAAATCGGGAAAAATGCAAGAAAGTTTTTTCGATATAATACGTAAATATTATCAGGCGGCGAAAAAAAAGTACCCAAAAACTCGAAAAAATTTCACTCCCAGGATAGCAACGATCTTTTTTCAGCAAAAAAAATAAAATTCTACACAAAAAGTGCTGAAAACATGTCGAATATCAAAGATTTTCTTTATTCCTGAGAAGTTCGTGGATTTGCCTGCAAAGAATTCGGCTCTTTTTTTCGTTCGCGCAATCTATATTTGTTGGTTTCGAGAGCAATATTCTTTGCAAAACTTTTGAAATATACTCTGAAAAGGGCATACTAATGACGACTCTATAGTCTGAGAGCAGATAAAGATCGGAAAGCTTGCTAAAAAAATTTTTTTTAAAAATACGAAAAAATTTTTAGGCGCTGAAATAATAGTACCTAAAAACTTGAAAAAATATCAGTCCCAGGATCGCAACGTTCTTTTTTCGGAGAAAAAGCATCGAATTCTACACGAAAAGTGATCAATACATGTCGAAAATCGATGATTTTTCATCTTCCCGAAGAGTCCTTGGATTTGCCCTAAAAGAAATCGTCCCTTTTTTTCGTTCGCGAAATCTATATTCAGTGATACGGAGCGAAATATTCATGGCAAATCTTTCGAAATATAGGCTGAAAATTACTTATAATTAACGATTTTATAGTCTGAGAGCAGATACAGATAGGGAAACTTGCTCGAAAATTCTTTCGATAAAATACGAAAAAATTCTATATTCGCGAAAGAAAATTACCTAAAACCTCGAAAAATATCACTTCCTGGATCGCAACGATCTTTTTTCGGCCAAAAAACATCGAATTCTAAACGAATGTTCTCAAAAAATTTCAAAAATTGATGATTTGTCATCTTCCCTAAGAGTTCGTTTATTTGTCTACAAAGAAATCGGCTCTTTTTTACGTTTGTGAAATCTATATTCAGTGGTAAGTTGCTCAATATTTTTATGAAGTCATTCGAAATACAGGCTGAAAAGAGCATACAGTTGACGATTTTATAGTCTGTGAGCAGATACAGATCGGCAAGCTTGCTGGAAAATTTTTTCGATAAAATACGAAAAAATTATCAAGCTGCAAAAAAAAGGAAAGGAAAGCTCGAAAAAATTTCACACCCAGGATAGCAACGATCTTTTTTCGGCGAAATATATCAAATTCTATACGACAAGTTCTTAAAACATGTCGAAACTCGATTAATTGTCATCTTTGCGAAGAGTTCGTTTATTTGTATACAAAGAAATCAGCCTTTTTTTTTCGTTCGCGAAATCTATATTCAGTGGTATGTAGCTCAATATATTCATTCATCAAATCTTTGGAAATACAGGCTGAAAAGGGCATACAGTTGACTATTCTATAGTCTGAGAGCAGATACAGATCGGGAAGCTTGCTAGAAAACTTTTTCGATAAAATACGAAAAAATTCTATGGTCGCGGAAGAAAATAACCTAAAAGCTCGAAAAATATCACTTCCTGGATCGCAAAGATCTTTTTTCAAGGAAAAAAATCAAAATTAGAACAAAATGTGCTTAAAACATGTCGCAAATCGATGATTTGTCATCTTCCCTAAAAGTTCGTTTATTTGCCTACAAAGAAATCGGCTATTTTTTACGTTCGTGAAATCTATGTTTAGTTTTTGGGAGCGCAATATTCCTTGAAAATCTTTTTAAATATACTCTGAAAACGGCATACAGTTGACGATTCTATAATCTGGATTAGATAAAATTCGGGAAGAATTCAAGAAAGCATTTCGATAAAATAAGAAAATATTATCATCCAGCGAAAAAAAAGTACCAAAAAACTCGAAAAAATTTCACTTCCTGGATAGCAACGATCTTTTTTCAGCGAAAAAACATCAAATTCTAAACGAATGTTCTCAAAAAATTTCAAAAATTGATGATTTGTCATCTTCCCTAAGAGTTCGTTTATTTGTCTACAAAGAAATCGGATCTTTTTTACGTTCGTGAAATCTATGTTTTGTTGTGTGGAGCGCAATATTCTTGGTAAATCTTTCGAAATATTTCCTAAAAAGGGCATACAGATGACGATTCTATTGTCTGGAGTAGATAAAGATCGGAAAGAATTCAAGAAAGCATTTCGATAAAATGACAAAATATTATCAGCCAGCGAAAAAAAAGTACCAAAAAACTCGAAAAAATTTCACTTCCAGGATAGCAACGATCTTTTTTCGGCGAAAAATAATCGAACTCTACACGAAAAGTTATCAATACATGTCGAAAATCAATGATTTTTCATCTTCCCGAAGGGTTCTGGGATTTGCCCACAAAGGAATCGTCCCGTTTTTTCGTTCTCGAGTTCTATATTCAGTGGTATGGAGCGCAATATTCTTGGCAAATATTTCGAAGTATATGCTAAAAAGGGCATACATTTGACGATTATATAGTCTGAGAGCAGATATAGATCGGGAAGCTTTCTAGAAAATTTTTTCGATATAATACAAAAAAATTCTCTGGTGGCGAAAAAAAAGAACAGAAAAGCTTGAAAAAATATCATTTCCAGGATCGCAATGATCTTTTTTCGGCGAAAAATAGTCGAGTTCTACACAAAAAGTGATCAATACATGTCAAAAATCGATGATTCTTCATCTTCTCGAAGAGTTCTGGGATTTGCCTACATAGAAATCGTCCCTTTTTTCTGTTCGCTAAATCTATATTCAGTGATACTGAGCGCATTATTCATGGCAAATCTTTCGAAATATAGGCTTAAAAGGGCATACATTTGACGATTCTATAGTTTGAAAGTAGATACAGATCAGGAAGCTTGCTAGAAAATTTTTTCGATAAAATATGAAAAATTCTCAGGTGGAGAAAAAAAAGTACCCAAAAACTCTGAAATATTTCACTCCCAGGATAGCAACGATCTTTTTTCGGCGAAAAAACATCAAATTCTACACGAAAAGTTCTTTAAACATGACGAAAATCGATGATTTGTCATCTCCTTGAAGAGTTCGTTGATTCGCTTACAATGAAATCAGCCCTGTTTTTCTTTCGCGAAATCTATATTACGTAGTATAGAGCTCAATATTCTTTTCAAATCTTTCGAATTATAGGCTAAAAGGAGCATAAAGTTTACGATTCTATAGTCCGAGAACATATAAAGATAGGGAAGCTTGCTAGAAAATTTTTTCAAAAAAATACGAAAAATACTTTAAAGGCGAAAAAAAGTACTCAAAAAGTTGAAAAAATTTCACTACGAGGATCGCAAACATCTTTTTTCAGCAAAAAACATCGAAGTCTACACGAAACGTGCTCAAGACATGTCGAAAATCGATGATTTTTCATCTTCCCGAAGAGTTCGTTGATTTGCTTGCAAGGAAATCGTCTCTTTTTTCTGTTCGCTAAATCTATATTTAGTGGTATGTCGCACAATATTCTTGGCAAATCTTTTGAAATATAGGCTGAAAATTGCAAAAAGTTTACGATTCTATAGTCCGAGAACAGATATAGAACGGGGAGCTAGCTAGAAAATTTTATCCATAAAATAGGAAATATTCTCAGGCGGCGAATATAAAGTATATAAAAACTCGAAAAAATTTCACTACCAGGATCGCAATTATCTTTTTTCGGCAAAAAGCATCGAAGTCTACACGAAAAGTGCTCAAGACATGTCGAAATTCGATGATTTTTCATCTTCCCGAAGAGTTCGTTGACTCGCTTACAATGAAATCAGCCCTTTTTTCTTTCGCGAAATCTATATTCAGTATAATAGAGCTTAATATTCTTTTTAAATCTTTGGGAATATAGGCTGAAAATGGCATAAAGTTTACGATTCTATAGTCCGAGAACAGATATAGATCCTGAAGGTTGCTAGAAAATTTTATCGATAAAAAACGAAATATTCTCAGGCGGCGAATATAAAGTACATAAAAACTTAAAAAAATTTTACTACCAGGATCCCAACCATCTTTTTTCGGCAAAAAACATCGAAGTCTACACGAAACGTGCTCAAGACATGTCGAAAATCGATGATTTTTTATCTTCCCGAAGAGTTAGTTGATTTACTTACTAGGAAATTAGACTTTTTTTTCTTTCGCGAAGTCTATATTCAGTAGTATGGAGCGCAATATTCTTAACAAATCTTTCGAAATATAGGCTGAAAAGGGCATATATATGACGATTCTATAGTCTAAGAGAAAATACAGATCGGGAAGCTTGCTAGAAAATTTTATCGATCAAAAACGAAAAATTCTCAGGCGGCGAATATAAAGTACATAAAAAATCGAGAAAATTTCACTACTAGTATCGCAACCATCTTTTTTCGGCAAAAAACATCGAAGTCTAAACGAAAAGTTCTCAAGAAATGTCGAAAATCGATAATATTTCATCTTTTCTAAGAGCTCGTTTATTTGCATACAAAGAAATCGGCCTTTTTTTTTCGTTCGCGAAATTTATATTCAGATGTATGTAGTTCAATATATTCATTTATTAAATCTTTGGAAATACAGGCTGAAAAGAACTCCGCCTGCATAATCGAGATCAACGATAATGTTGCCGGTCCTAAGCCCGGGAAAAGGAGGAAGGTTGTTGGATCAGGCTTGCTCCCTACCCAACGTAAAAAATAAAATTTTGCTCATAGAAACGGAACATTGCCTCGGAACAGGACGGATTCACAGATGACGACCCAAGCAAGGAAAAGGACAAAGAATTGGAAGAAAAAACACATAATGCGTCTGGCTACCTGGAACATTAAATCATTTAACAATAAAGATCAAGAAACCCTGAAAGAACTAAAAGATAATAATATTGATATATGCGCCTTACAAGAAACCAAAAAGAAAGGCAAAGGATAAATGCAATACGACGTCTACTTAGTGATCTATAGTGGTGTAAAAAAACAAATCAGGGCAAAAGAAGGGGTAGCCATCGCAGTATCCAAGAAATATAAAAACAACATACAAGAGTGTGATTACATATCTTCACGAATACTAGTGGTAAAAATGAGAACAGATGACCAAAAATTAAATATAGTGTCAATTTATGCACCCGAAGATAACAAACTAAAAGAAGAAAGAGAAGCCTTCTACGAACAGCTACAAAATACAGTCGGATCATTACCAAGTAACCAAAAAATGATAATCCTTGAAGATTTTAACGCCCGCATCGGAAACGAAATAATACCTGGAATAAAACAAAGGTTCAACGAAAACGTGTTAAATGATAATGGAGAACTAATGACACAGTTATGCACATTTTACGAGCTAAGGATTAATAACACTTTTTACAATCATAAGGAACACTATAAATTTACATACAGCAACACGAGAGGCTTCAGGTCTACAATTGATTATATTGTCACCAACAGACACGTCCAACCAAACCAAATATTAGATATCAGGACGTTAAATTCCGCGAATGTAGGAAGCGATCATAGCCTGCTATTAGCAAAAATAAGAATGAAGTTTAAACAACAAAGAAATCTTGCCCGAGCAACTCAAGAATCGAAAATAAACATCGAGTCACTATGGAACTTACCAACCAAGCAACTATATGAGAACAAATTGAAGGAACAAATCGAAATAAACCCAATAAACAAAGAAGATAATACAAACACGGCCTGGAAGAAACTAAAAACTAACATTTTAGAAGCTGCATATGAAGCCCTGGGAACACGAAATATAAAAAACCGGGCTAGAATGATCAAAACACCTTGGTTCCGCCCAGAGATTAAGGAAATATGCAAAAAAAAGAAAATAGCATACCTTAACTATAGAACATTACGGACACCTGAATCATACGAAAGGTACAGACGAATCCGGAACCAAACAGCGACATTAGTAAGGCAAACAAAACAACACCATTGGGAGATTTTTTCAAAGAGAATGGAGAGTGACTTCTATGGACTCCAAAAACAAATCTGGCGATTTATTAGAAATCAAAAAAAGGAGGTTAACGAAATGATCGAAACAAACCAGATCTCAAGAGAAAACTGGATTAAATACCTAACAGAACTTTATAAATCAGAAGAACCTCAAGTGGAACTAATTACGCCAGAAATAATAACCAAAAACGATATACAAATTGAGTCCAGTGATGTAGAAACAGCTATTCGAAAAATAAAGAATAGGAAGAGCCCAGGGCAAGATGGCATCCCAAACGAACTACTCAAATATGGTGGCCAACGTCTCACACAGCAATTGACATTCCTAATACAAAAAATACTAGACCAACACAAAATACCTGAGGAATGGCGAACTAGCACAACTATAGTCATGTTTAAAAAAGGAGACAAAAAACTACCTACAAATTACAGGGGAATAAATCTTTTAAACACTTCATTAAAACTAACGACAAAAGTTATAACAAACAAAATTAACAGCTTAACGAACCTAGAAGACGAACAACAGGGATTCAGATCAGCCAGATCATGCACAGACGCGGTTTTTATTATAAGACAAATAACAGAAAAATCAATTGAATATAACAGACCAGCATATATGTGTTTCATTGATCTGGAAAAGGCATTCGACCGAGTGCAGTTAAAGGATGTTATACACCTCCTCTATAATCGGCAAATCCCGAATAATATCATCAAGACCATAGAGGACATCTATAGAAACAATAAAATCCAAGCAAAGATAAATGGTGCCTTGACTGAACCAATTGATGCAGGTCGTGGTATCCGACAAGGGGATTCCTTAAGTCCTTTGCTTTTTAACATCATTATGGACGAAATAATAAAAAATGTAAGACTGCTAAAAGGATATAAAATGGGCAACGAAGAAATAACCATCCTATGCTATGCTGATGACGCTGTATTAGTGGCCGAAAACGAGGATGATCTACAACGTCTACTACACCGATTTAACTGCATAGCCAAATCATTCAATATGAAAATATCGGCCCAGAAAACCAAATGCATGACAACATCAAAGACACCGTTAAGATGCAAACTGGAAATTAAAGGGAAGGTTATTCAGCAGGAAGTGAGATTTAAGTACCTAGGAATAGAAATCTCAGGGTATGGTGATGTTGAAGCAGAGGTAAGAGAACAGACAATGAAGGCATCCAGAATAGC